>PVJC01023813.1:0-26093 GCA_004026665.1 Murina feae | reverse complement strand
GAAGGCTCTTTAGATGTAGGATTGGTCAGGGCGGTGTGGAATGTAGTCACAGGAGATCCGGGACACCCAGATCAGTTTCCCTACATAAGACAGCTGGTTGGAAATTGCTCAAACCTTGCCACCTTGGGTCCGGTTCTGTGTGTGCAAGAAGGGACAGAGTAAGGTTTTAGTAGCAGGAGTGAAGAGGAAGGCAGGGCAGGAGCAGGCTAAGGAGAGGCAGGCAGGGCAGGAGCAGGTCCATAAGAAAGAAGTTCAACCCCTTATTCTTCCAGACTCCTCTGAGGAAGTTCCACCAGTGTTACCACCTCCATATGTACCACAGGCAGCACCAAGTGCCCCTCTACCCCTACTAGTCTGAAAGGTCCGGAAAGTCTGGAAACACCGCCTCCTTCCATCTCCCCTCCACCAGGCTCTCCAGAGTTGGTTGGGCGACGCTTGCGTTCAGCCGATCAAGGGCCCAAACAACAGCCGGTATGTCAGATGCCTCTCAGGGAGATTCGGGGTGCCCAAGTGCTTGGTGAAGACGGGACCTTACAGGAAGGAAGGCCGGTCTATTATTATCAGCCCTTTACCACAACTGACATTCTGAATTGGAAGCAACACACCCCAGCTTATTCTGAAAAACCTCAGGCCATGGTGGATCTCCTAGAAATGATCTTCCAGAGCCAGAAGCCCACCTGGGTGGACTGCAAGCAGCTCCTTTTTGCATTCTTTAACACTGAGGAGCGCATGAGAGTGATGACAGAGGCTTGGAAGTGGTTCCAGACCCAGGCCCCGGCAGGGACATTAGACACAGACAGATGGGCAAGGGAGGCCCTCCCTGGTGAGGAACCCAATTGGTCCCCAAATTCGGAAGACAGAATGACCAGGCTAGAAAGATATCGGCTGGCTTTCCTCCAGGGGTCAGGGCTGGAGCCAAGAAGCCCACCAATATGGCTAAAATCTCTGAGGTCTTCCAGAAGCCGGATGAAAGCCCAGCAGCTTTCTATGAGAGACTGTGGGAGGCATATCGGATCTACACCCCCTTTAACCCTGAGGCCCCGGACACTCAAACCATGGGAAATGCCGCTTTTACAGGCCAAGCCCAGCCTGATATCAGGAGAAAATTACAGAAGCTGGAAGGGTTTGCAGGAAAAAATGCTAGTGAACTGCTAGAGTTAGCCAACCAGGTTTTCATCAACCAAGACAGGGCAGCAAAAAAGGAGGAAGAAAATCAAATGCAAAGAAGGGCCAATGTGATAGCGACGGCTTTTAGAGGTTCAGGCCCCCAGACAGCCCCAAAAGGGAAGCAAGAAGACAGATCAGGAGGGAAAGGAACAACAAGTCTGAGACGGGACCAGTGTGCCTACTGTAAGGAAACAGGGCACTGGAAAAATGAATGTCCCAAATGGCGGAGCAAGAAGATAGGGTCCCCTTTTCCACCCAGTCGCTACCAGTCAGAACCGCCTGAAGCAGACCTTATTGGGCTGGCAGCAGCTGACTGTGACTAGGACAGACCGGGCTCCTTTCAGCTGGGCCCCCATGAGCCCATGGTCAGAATGAAAATTGGGGGCCAGACTGCGGACTTTATGGTTGATACAGGAGTGGAGCACTCAGTAGTCACACAGAAAATAGCACCTCTCTCAGGGAAGGAGGTCACCATTATTGGAGCTATGGGGGATCAGACCCGTAGATCATTCTGCCGGCCTCACCAATGCCAACTTGGCGGCCACCGAGTAATTCATGAGTTCCCGTACTTGTCAAACTGTCCAGTACCTCTGATGGGTAGAGACCTTTTATCCAAAATGGGGGCAGAAATCATTTTTGCTCCAAATGGCTCAGCACAGCTTCGCCTAAGTGAGGAGACTTCTCCAATGATCCTGTCCCTAGCAGTGCCCCAGGAGGAAGAATGGAGACTTTATGCCCCTCAGTCAAAGGACTCACCTTTAGAGCCTGAATTAGAGAAAGAGGTCCCTCTGTTCTGGGCAGAAGGAAATCCCCCCGGCTTGGCCAAAGACCATGCCCTGATATTAATTGACTTAAAGCCTGGGGCACAGTCTGTCAAAATCCGCCAATATCCAATTCCATGGGAAGGCACGTCTAGGAATTCAGGTCCACTTAGACTGGCTGCTTCAGTGGGGACTCCTTAAAAGATGTCAGTCACCATGGAATACTCCCCTCTTGCCTGTCAAAAAGCCTGGGACTAATGACTATCGCCCAGTACAGGATTTACAGGCTGTGAATGAGGCTGTTATAACCTTGCATTCAGTGCTGCCAAACCCCTACACACTTCTAGGACTTATTCCATCAGAAGCAGAATGGTGTACATGCCTAGATCTGAAAGATGTCTTTTTCTGCCTCCGATTAGCCCCCATCAGCCAGCTGCTTTTTGCTTTTGAGTGGGAAAATCCAAGTATAGGGGCCAAGGAGCAGTTCACCTGGACCAGACTTCCACAAGGATTTAAAAACTCCCCTACTCTCTTTAGTGGAGCACTAGCATCTGATTTATCTAAGTTCCCAGGACAGGACTTGGGGTGTGTTCTACTCCAGTATGTAGATGACCTCCTACTGGCTAGCTCCACACGAGCTCAGTGCTGGGAGGGAACACGAGCCCTTTGAGACTTAATTGAAACAGGTTACAGGGTGTCCAAGAAAAGGCACAGATTTATCAGAAAGAAGTCAAGTATCTAGGCTTCCGAATCACCCAAGGCAAACGAAGGCTAGGGACTGAAAGAAAGCAGGCAATATGTGGCATCCCAGTCCCTAGCACTCGGCGGCAGATTCGGGAATTCCTAGGAGCGGCAGGATTTTGTCGAATTTGGATCCCAGTGTTTTCAGACCTGGCCAAGCCTCTCTATGAAACTTTAAAAGGAGAAGAGAAGGCACCCATTGACTGAGGTCCTGAACAGGAAAAAGCCTTCACCACCACAAAGGCAAAGCTAGCTGAGGCCCCAGCACTAGGGCTACCAGATGTGACAGGAGACTAATCTTTTTGTTCACGAGAATAGCGGGGTAGCCCTAGGTGTTCTAACCCAGGAGTTTGGACCCTGGCAAAGACCAGTAGCCTATCTCTCCAAGCGGATTGACCCAGTTGCCTCTGGGTGGCCCCCTTGCCTCAGGGACCTTGCAGCCACAGCATTGTTAGTCAAGGAAGCAGATAAGCTTACCTTAGGACAAAACTTAAATGTAAAAGTACCTCATGCTGTTGTCACCCTGATGGAAGCAAGGGGGCAGCACTGGCTGACTCATGCTCGGATGACTCAATACCAAGGATTATTATGTGAGAACCCAAGAGTACGATTAGAAGCAGTGAGAACTCTTAATCCTGCCACTTTTCTACCTGTTGCTGAGGGACCCCCTGAGCATGATTGCCTAGAAGTTCTAGAGGAGGTTTATTCTAGCCAGCCAGATCTAACGGGTAGGCCCCTGCCTAACCCTGCCTTGGTATTGTTCACAGATGGTAGCAGCTTCTTAGATAAAGGAAAAAGATGAGCCGGGTATGCAGTGGTATCAGACTTTAAGACAATTGAAGCACAGGCCCTGCCTGAAGGATGGTCAGCGCAGAGAGCAGAACTTTGGGCCCTTGCCAGAGCCTTAGAACTCAGTAAGGATAAGTGTGCCAATGTTTATACTGATTCATGTTATGCATTTGCTACTCTGCATATCCATGGAGCTATATACAAGGAAAGGGGGCTCCTGGGGGAAAAGGAGGAAAAGGAATCAAAAATCAAAATGAGATCTTAAAGTTACTAGAAGCAGTTTGGGAGCCTAAAAAAATAGCTGTCATTCATTGCAAAGGTCATCAGAAAGGGAAAGACTCAGTGTCAGAAGGAAACCAGCGTGCTGACGCCACAGCAAAGCAGGCTGCCAAAGGACAAGCGGCACCAGTACGGATCATGTTGGCTCCTGAATTACCTGAACCTCCAAAGTACACTCTGCAGGAGGAGGAATGAGCTCAGCAAGAAGGGGCCAAGAGGACAAAGGAAGACTGGTGGATACTCCCAGATCATGGGGTCTGTGTCCCAGAACAGTTAGCTCATAAGGTAGTCCTCCAGCAGCATGAACTTACTCATTTAGGAAAGACTGCTCTAGAAGCTTTGTTAGGCAGATATTACCTAATTGCCCATCTTCCCTCCTTGTGTGCCTCAGTCTCTCAGCGTTGTCTCCTTTGTGCTCAGAACAGTGCCAAACAGGGTCCTGTGGGACCGATAGGAGTCCAGCGCTGTGGGCAAGCTCCCTTTGAGGACTTAGAAGTAGACTTTACAGAAGTAGGGCCTAGCAGAGGAAATAAATACCTACCAGACTTTGTTTGCACTTTTTCAGGCTGGGTAGAGGCATATCCCACTCGCACAGAAGAGGCGAGGGAAGTCACTAAGGCATTGTTAAAGGACATAATTCCGCGGTATGGAATGCCTCTGTCCATAGGGTCTGATAATGGCCCAGCCTTTGTAGCAGAAATAGTACAACAGGTAACCAAGGCTTTAGGAATTAGATGGAACCTACATACAGCTTACAGGCCTCAGAGTTCAGGGAAAGTAGAGGGTATGAACCAGACTCTAAAGCAGGCTATGGCTAAGCTATGCCAAGAGACAGCCTTACCCTGGACAGATACCTTGCCTCTTGTACTCCTGTGGGTACGCTGTGCCCCGAGGGCCAGGGTGGGTTTCTCTCCCTTTGAAATTCTGTATGGTAGACTCCCTCCCTTAATTCGGCCAAAGGGAGATTTGGGGGAATAGGAAACTTAGAAATCCAGAAGCAACTACAAGGACTTGGAAAAACTGTTTTTCGAGATCCACAGATAGGTTACTGACCAACTACCCATCTCTCTAGGAACAGCTGTACATCCTTATAAACCTGGAGACCAGGTTTGGGTAAAAGACTGGAAAAAAGAGCCCCTTAAGCCATTTTGGAAGGAACCCTATCCAGTCATACCAACCACTCCCACAGCTCTCAAGGTTGCAGGACTGAACAACTGGATTCACCACTCTTGGGTGAAATCAGCCCACCAGCCAAGTGACGCCCAGCCCGAGTGGAAGGTGACCTCTGACCAGAAACACCCCCTGTGGATCACCCTCAGGAAAACAACAGACCTGGCTGATCAACCTGCTCCAAGGAATTCAGAAAGGCCTTGCTGAATTCTTCCTACACTAATCTTTCTTTCTTATCTTCTCTTAAAGGCAGAATGATCTGGTATTTCTGGATAATTATTGTTTTTATCTTTCTAATAATTCTCATTTTGTCTTTTTATGAGTGCCACTGGAACCCGAGGCTAGTCCCAGGAGGAGAGCTCTTCTGCCCTTTCTTATACACAGAGGCGCCATAAAATTGCTGCTTCCTACACAGCAAAGAAACACGATGAGGCTAAGGCTAATTCTTTCACTGTTACTGAACTTTCTTAATCTCCACCACTCACAGGTCTACACTCTGCCCCTTAAGAGCCTCCCAAGTCCTCACTATCTCTACCAAACGCTTAACCTTACCTTTTCCCTCTTAAATCAGACCAATCCAGCCCTAGCCAAGGAGTGCTGGCTCTGTCTTCCCCTCTCATCTACAAGCTACACAGCAGCCCCCACCTCCCTGCACGCATGGTCTGATTCTAGTCTGTCCTTCCATTATAAAATACATGGGGGACCTCCATTCCAACTTATGCAGCTCAATGAACTTTATAACTTCAAAATCACGGAGATGACAAAAGGGACACTTACAGGCAGGGCCATCCAGCTACTCCAAACTTATCTAAATGATATGGCACCACACCGATCCAACAAAGTTCCTACCTTATGACTGGTAACCACTAATACTGCCTTAACATTTCAGTCACCCCTTTGCATCAGAAGGACATCTTGATCAATGCCTCTGCAATTTTACTCTCAACCTAAAACCTCCTTCTAATTGGGTTAACTATGTTGTCACCCAAACAGCTCCTTTTCGGAACCCTGTTCGATTTTCAGCAGGGCCCACCATTTCAGCGGCCTTCCCAACCACTGACACCTCTCAGTTCTGTTCAGGCCGACCCCGCACCTGCTCAAGGTTTCACCCATGGCAGGATTGCACACTGAACCGGCAGTCCTCATGCCGTCACTTCCCTTCCCATGGGTTCACACACTCTAAATTCAGGGTGGAAACTGACTGGAAATTTATTTTCTTTGAAAACACCACCTCTGGGGCCACACAAAATAATCCTCAAGGCCCCTTTCAGTCCCTAACAGGGGCAACCTTGGCAGGAACTCTGTCTGGGAACAGGAGAATAGCAAGCTCACACACCTCTTTACCATTGAGAATACCTTCTGTATGGAGACCCAGGGCATTTTATTCCCCTGTGGCACCAATATCTATCTCTGTCTACCTGCCAACTGGACTGGGACTTGCACTCTGGTTTACCTAGCCCCTGAAATAGACATTGCCCCCAACAATCAGTCCTTACCTGTCCCGGTAACATACCATATTCAATACAAAAGAGCAGTCGAGCTAATCCCTCTCCTTATAACACTTGGCATTTCAGCAGGGGTTAGCACTGGAATAGGGGGACTGGCAACTTCCCTCTCCTATTATCAGAGTCTATCCAAAAAGCTTGCTGACAGTTTAGAGGAAATAGCTCAAAGTATTGTTGCAGTACAGGATCAGATTGACTCACTGGCAGCCATTACTCTCCAGAATCAGAGGACTAGACCTTCTCACAGGAGAAAGGGGGGCTGTGCCTGTTCCTTGAGGAAGAATGCTGTTTTTATGCTAACCAGTCTGGTATTGTAAGGGATGGGGCCAAGAAACTAGGTGATCAAGCTTCAAAAATAAGACAGGAGTTATATGAGACCTGGGCTGCATGTGGAGAGAAGGGGGTGGAATCTGGAAATGGCTCCTTCCATTGACAGGACCACTGTTAATGCTACTTATAGCCATAACCCTAGGGCCATGTCTTCTAAATCTGTTGACTCACTTTATCTCATCCCTTCTAGATGTCTTTAAACTTCAGATGGTCCTACAAGCCAGAAGAATTCCCTACCAACCTCTCCAAGAGGAAGAAACGGGATGCTAACCCTTTGTACGTCATCCCTTTCCAGCAGGAAGTAGCCAAAGAGATTCGACACCCCTGTTCACCATAACATCCCGTGGTTATTGTACCACAAGGCTGAAAAGCTTGTGGGACAAGGGGTGGGGGGAATGAGAAGGCAAACCCCCGCTTTGTAAAATCTGCTGTTTGGAATTCTCTGCTGTTCCTCTTATTCTAAAAAGATAATTTTGCTTTGTAGCCTGCCTTAGTCTGCTCAAATAATGAGGACAATAAACTTAGCTGTCTGACCTTGTAGCCCAGAGACTAGATACGCCCATATCTCAATGCCATGCCAGGTGCATTTTTTAATTGGAGAGAACTGTATAGTTTTCAAGGCTAGCAGCGAGATAACCACTAACTGCACAGAGGGCTGACTCCTTAATAAAAAGGGAAGTTCTGCTTGTAGGCTTGCTTAGAATTTAAAATCATTTTCTCTAAGCCCACCGTGGTGAATAAAGTGTAACTCCAAACTCTCCTGCATTGTTTGATTATTCCGGTTCTCTGTAACAGTAGAACATGAGACCTTTGGGTCCAATGGCCATTGTTCTAACCACTGAGAAAACCTGCTAGGTCCACACCCACCTCTTTAGATTGTAACTCTCAGGTATCTAGCAAGATGACAATAGGAGTTGATGATCTATTAACAAGTCAATTTTAGCCTATTGATTAAATTAATACCCAGTTTTCTTTCTAAGAACAACTCTGTGAACGGTGATTCAAAAACTTAAATGCTATCATAGGTTCTATCACAAATGCTTAACATTTACTTAAGATTCATTTAATAATACTTATTTATTTTTCATGTGAGTGGCAGGCATTTCTTATAGCAATCCTCTAATCCACAGATGGGGAACATCCTGCCTGAGGTCCATATAAGGCCCCCAAAAGCATTCTGTCTGATCCTGCCAAGTTACTAGGGATGAGTAATTTAAATGTTCAACCTAGTAAAGTAGGAAAATATTTTAAATTGATAATTTTGTATGGTCCTCAAATGATGTTATCAATATGCAAATGACCCTTGGCAGAAAAAAGGTCCCCTCTCCCCTGCTTTGGCTGGGGGTCATTTTAAACAGCGATGCTACCAACAAACAGCACCAAAGTGCCAAACACCTGGCATAATATACCATGGAAAAGACACTTACTGTATGAGCTTCTCCTGATTCAAACTCTGCTTGGAACATTCAACTGGTGGGACTCAAATTTCCCCTTCTCAGTGCAGGTCCAAGGATATTCCCTGGAGTAGCACAGGTCACACTCCCTAAAAATCCAATACTTTCCCTTTCCAACACCTAAAAGAAATCACTAATTATCCAATTCTTTGGACTATTATCAAATTGACAAAAGTTTTGTCAATCTCATGGGTAAAAAATAATGCTTTTGATATGATTTTCTTTCTCCCCATTGTTAATTAGTCAGCACCTTTTCCTGTTTATTTGTTCTTTTTCTTTTCTATAAATAAGCCCTTAATAAAATTGTTTATTTTTCTATTAGGTAATCTATTACATCTATTATCAATAAGTACAGATTCTTTATTGCATTCTAAAGACAAATTACTTTTTTTTAAAGTGACAGCTATTACACACATAGTAAATCCCATTCATGTTCTAAAACTTGGCACAAACACTTTACTAGTAAGTACTGAAGCATTATTCCCTGTGGAAATGCAGAGTTAGTCTCCTACCAGCCTGTGGTCATAGCATGCCCATCCATCAGTTACTACATAACCTCAGTTTATCTGTGTTTCTAGGTAAAGACATCTTAGTTAATATATTTTTTGTGTATATATGTTAATATTGAATTCATGGCCAACAGCGATAGAGCTCATTCCTAAGGATGCTTATCTAACAGATCCATTGTCTCCATTAAGCATAGCTAGTGCTTTGGCACTAAGGCTGGGGGCCATTTTAAACAGTGATGACACCAACAAACAGCACCAAATTGCCAAACACCTGGCATAATATACCATGGAAAGGACACTTACTGTATATTCTTCTCCTGGTTCAAACTCTGCTTGGAACATTCAACTGGTGGAACTCAAATTTCTCCTCCTTGGTGCAGACCCAAGAATGGCTAGGATGAAAAATAAATTTTAAAAAAAAATATATTTTATTGATTTTATACAGAGAGGAAAGGACAGAGATAGAGAGTTGGGAACATCAATGAGAGAGAACTATCTATCAGTTGCCTCCAGCATACCCCCCACTGGGGATGTACTTGCAACCAAGGTACATTCCCTTGACTAGAATCAAACCTGGGACCTTTGAGTCCACAGGCCATGCTCTATCCATTGAGCCAAACAAGTCAGGGTGGATGACAAATAAGTTTTAATGAATAAGGAAGTTTGCAACTACAGAACCTGCAAATAAAGAGGAAAGACTGTATTTTTCTTGGTATGCTATAGCTATGTGTTTTTATATGAAAATGAAATGAAGGAGGAAATTTGGGGAGGGGCTACCTAATATTTTCTATTTTAAAATATTTTTAATTGATTTTCAGAAAGAGAGGAAGGCAGAGAGGGATAGAGAGAAACATCTCTTGGCTCCTGCACACCCCATACCTGGTATTCAGCCAGAAACCCAGGTACACTTGTGAATTGAATCAGAAACCTTTTGATGCATAGAATGATGTCCAACTAACTGAGCCACACTTGCCAGAGCCTAATAGCTCCCCAACAAGAGTTCTTTCCCAATGGACCACAAGATTTATGGTCAAGACTGTTATGGCAATGAAGAAGAATCTATTAGTGCTGTCAATCAAGGCTCAATGACAGAAGCAGGACCAGTAATATGGACACACATATGAATAGATCAATGTACAGATTTATTACAAGAACTGACTTACATGATCATAGGGGCTAGTTAAGTAAGTGTGAGATCTGTGGTAAAGTCAAGAAGAGAAATCCCCAGCAGGTTGGAACCCAATGGTCATGGGACAAAGCATTTGAGGAGTTTCTGGAGCAATACAGACCCATTTGATGTTTGGAGTGTTGTTCAAGGATTGCCTATGTCTTTCTTTAAAGGACTTTCACTGATAAAGTTAGTACTTGAGAGAATTTCTTTAGGTCACAATCAAAATAAGGGACTTTACACCTGCTACATCCTCACAGCACAAAGTAGATTAGCCTTTGATTGAATAACAAGGCAAGAGGTATGTGTGTAAAAAAAAAAAAATAGAAAGAAAGGTTGCTGTCCTCATTTTTGTCTTTGTAGTTTTGCCTAACCAAGTTGGCACATTAAAAAACAATCATAAGTTGATATGACCGTAAATTTAAGAAATATAAGAACAGGTCTCCTTGTTCTGTTGCAGGTTTACCATGTAGGACCATCCACAGAGCGAATGTCCTGGATGTATCTTCTCTAACTGAATGCATTGATAATGTTAATAAATATTTCTGATTACATTAGCAACAAATTAAAATTTTAACCTCTACATTCACTGTGATCTTGATGGATATCAGTGAGGTGTTTTTTTTTTTTTTTTTTTTTTGTCATATCACTCTGTAATATGGTTTTTCTATGCATGTGGAAGCAATCATTTGTCCTTAGAATGTTAATAAAACCCATTACTGGGCCTGGCCCGCGCGTCTGCCGCTGCCCATGAATCACGACGCGCGCGCCCTGCAGACCGTGGACCTGGTGCAGACGCACGCGCGCGGGGCGCGCCTCATCGCCGCCCCCCTGGGCCGCGCGCAGCAGCAGATCAATGGGCAGCTGCCGCTGCTGCTGCGCCAGCGCCAGGTCACTGACCACAGGCTCAGCGAGGTGCGCAAGGGCCTGCTCATTAACCAGCAGAGCATCAAGTTGCGGGGCTACTGAGAAGGTGGGATACCCCTCCCCCAGCTCGCCCTGGGAAAACCCGCCCCGCAGAGAGGGCACCCATCCCAGGCCCCAGTTCCAGTGAGCAAGGACCCAAGAAGATGAGGACATCCCCAAGATGAGGTGCCTCGGTCCCCAGTCCCAGGGAGGGAGACCACCCTCCTCCCGCCCCCCCGTGGGGATGAGATCCTCAGTCCCTTTATCCCAGATGGAATGTATCCTAGTTCCCCAGTGAGGGAGAGAAGGTGGAAGATGAACTGCTTCCCAAACAATGAAACGCACAACCCCCAACCCAGGCATGCAGTCACCCACCCAGCCCCCAGGTGCCCGGGGTGAGACCTGCCTGTGGTCATGAGAACTTCAATGCCATGCCCAATGAAATACACACCTGAGAAGAGTGGGTGATGGCCTGGTCCCCACCCATGAAACTCTCCTCAAAATGTTTATGAAAACAAAAACAAAACAAACAAACAAAAACTCTCCCAGCCCCAGTGAGTGAGAACCCCATCCCCCCAGGCCTCATGGGAAAATGAAAGAACAGATCCTGCCTACAGGTTGAGACCCTCAGACTCCCAGCCCCCACACCCAAGAGTTAATCCCAGCCAGGGAGAGAGAGCACCTACCTAGTCCCAGTCCTATGAAATCTTCCTCCAGAGTGAAACCCTAGACTTAGACCCCAAAGCGAGAACTTTCCAGCCTCCCTGGGGAAGGATGAGATCCCACTCAGGGTGATCTTGAAATATGGTAGCTATCATCTCAGGTAAAAACTGTAGTTTAACTTTAACCCTGCTGTTCGGTTTCTGTACTTTTTTGTTTTGTTTAACAATATGAAAGTTACTTTGATTTTCTGAACCTATGTATGCCATCCCAATCGATGGGATCCTTCACTGTTGGTGATTTGAATATCCCATGGATTTTGATCTCGCTGGTTTTAGAAAGCACATTCTTCTGTACCTGAGAACCAGGACAGCCAATTACTCTAAATTGCCTCAATGGCTCCAGACAATGTGTGTCATTGACTCAGTGGTCCTAAGACCCAAGGGCTCTAGATAATGTGTTTCTGTGAACTCAGTGGTCCCAAGACCCAAAACTATAATTTAACTAACATGCTCAATTCTGCTTCTATAACTGCTTTGTGCAAACCAGGTTCCTCATTCCAAACCCAAAGATGTAATCGATACCTTTGTGATTTTTGCCTATATAAATCTGGTGTTGTAGCCATCTTATCACTGCGAGATTTGGAGTGCATTGCCCCTCGTAGTCCTGGATTTGCAATAAATGTGACTCCTTAATTTGAAAAAAAAAACCCATTACTGCCCTGACCAGTTTGGCTCAGTGGATAGAGCATCGGCCTGTGGACTGAAGGGTCTCAGGTTTGATTCCAGTCAAGGGCATGTACCTTGGTTGCAGGCACATTCCTAGTAGGGGGTGTGCAGGAGGCAGCTGATCGATGTTCCTCTCTCATTGATTTTTCTAACTCTCTATCCCTCTCCCTTCCTCTCTATAAAAAATCAATAAAATATATTTTTAAAAAACCCATTAGTTAAAAACATAGTAGATAATATAGACTATATGAGTAATTGGAGTACATTGTCTGTTGAACAAGAGACTACTAATATGTTAACTGATATTTCAGGACATTTATTTCCTATTCATTTACTTATTGAGCTACTGAAAATACTACAAAATAATCCTTTGTGCATATTCTTGTTTGTGAGAAATTCTATTGGCAAGATTGTTGAAGGTGATGTAGCTGGGTTAAAGGTTATGTGGGAAGTCCACTGGACTGTCCTGAATTGTAAATTTAAGTTAGAATACTCAACTTTCTTAAAAAACATTTACTTCAGAGGAGGAGGAACCAAGATGGTGGCATAGGTAAACACCAGAACTTGCTGTCTCAAACATCCACATCAAAACTACAACTACAAGATAAAAGTTATATCATCCAGAACCATGGGAAAGCTGGCTGAGTGGAAGTTCGACAACTAGAGGGAAAGAGAAAAGTGCATCTAGACTGGTAGGAGTGCAGAGGTGAGGAAGAGTGGAGCTATGGAGGCGAGCAAAATGGGCCGGCAACTGGGCACACTGTGGTCTTTTTCAATCAGGAGGGAGATAGAAACTCCTGACTGCTCTGAACTCCAGTTCTGGGTGAGACTGTGGGGACCCAGACTCATGTGGGGAGAAACTGGACTGTCTGGCATCGGGCCAGAACACTGGGCCACTTTCTCTCAGAGGTGCTCACAGTGTTATTGCTCCTACATGGAGCCGTGGTACACAGAGACCCAGGGACCTATCCGGGGCAGGACTGATGGCAACCATTGCTGTTTCAACAAGCTGGTGATTACCTGAAGCCCCATCCCACCCATTTTACAACCCCGTGCAAGCTGTGTGCAGAGGCTTTTGCATATAATGGCCTGGCCTTTTGCAATCTAAAACCTAACAAACTGCAACTGGGTCAAAGAACCCCAGAGCTTCCAAAAGAAGTCCTAAGGCTCATCAGCAGCCAGCATTGCTTCACAGCTGCACCTCATCTGGGCACCTCCAAACCCCAAACAAAGAGGTTGGATCTGAGATCTCTCAGTAGCTCCTGCTGGGTAGCCTCAGGCAGTGGCTGACTTTGCACCACCTAGGAGATCCAAGAGCCAGTGTACCCAGTGGTCAGAGTGACACCATCCAGATTACAACTCTTCAGATCCACCCATAAGAGGCACACTCAGGGGGTAGACTCAGTGATCAACAAAGCCCCACTGAAGCAAGTCCTGCCCCATAAGGTGTCTCCAGTACAGAATGTAGACACAACTGATCCTCACAGCCAATTAGTCTGGAAGTCAAGTCATCCCAGTGGTACCAACAGCAATGAAGGCTTAACTACAACAAGACTGTGCACACAGCCCAAAAAGGGGTGCACCAAGAGAATCTACCTCAGGTGACTGGGGAGGCTGAGCCACTGGGCCCTATAGGACACCTAGTACACAAAGCCACTCTATCAACGTAGGGAAGCAGCCAAAATGAGGAGACAAAGAAACATGTCACAAATGAAAGAAATGGAGGACAGCAAACTATTGGATATAGAGTTCAAAACCACAGTTATAAGGTTACTCAAGAATCTTCTAGAAACCGCTGATAAATTTAGTGAGACCCTCAAGGATATGAAAAAGGACCAATTAGAAATTAAGCATACAGTGTCTGAAATAAAGAATAATATACAGAGATCCAACAGCAGACTAGAGGATCCCAGAATAAAGTCAAAGATTTGAAATATGAAGCAAAAAAGACCCAACTGGAAAAGCAAAAATAAAAAAAGAATCCAAAAATATAAAGATAATGTAAGGAGTCTCTGGAACAGCCTTTAAGCATACCAACATCTGAATTATGGGGGTACCAGAAGAAGAGAGAAAGCAAGATATTAAAAAGCTATTTGAAGAAATATGACTGAAAACTTCCCCTACCTGGTGAAAGAAATAGCCTTACAAGTCCAGGAAGCACAGAGAATCCCAAACAAATGGAATCCAAAGAGGACCACACCAAGACACATCATAATTAAAATGCCAAGGGCAAAAGACAAAGAGAGAATATTAAAAGCAGCAAGAGAAAAACAGTTACCCATAAGGGAGTACCCATATAACTATCAGCTGATTTCTCAACAGAAACTATGCAGGCCAGAAGGGAATTGCAAGAAATATTCAAAATGATGAATAGCAAGAACATACAACCAAGATTTCTCTACCCAGCAAAGCTATTATTTAGAATTAAAGGTCAGATAAAGAGCTTCACAGATAAGAACAAACTAAAGGAGTTCATCACCATCAAACCAGTATTATATGAAATGATGAAAGGTATTCTTTAAGACAAGGGAAAAAAAGAAAAAGATAAAAATTATAACAACAAAGTATCAACAAATACATATCTATGAACAAGTAAATCTAAAAATCAAGTGAATAAAAAATATGATGAACAGAATAAACTGGTGAATGTAATAGAATCAGAGGCATAGAAAGGGGGTGAACTGACAGTTCTCTGGGGAAAGGGGGTATGAACGTGTGGAAAGAGACTGGGCAAAAATCAAACACCTATGGACAGGAAAATGTGGGGGGTAAGGGAGTGGGGTGGCGTGGGAACTGGGTGGAGGGGCACTATGGGGAGAAAAAAAGAGAAACACCTGTAATAATCTGAAAAATAAAGAATTATTTTTTAAAAAAGAAACATTTACTTCACTTCAAAGTGAAATATTGAAACATAACTTTTTCAAATCATTGAATGCTTATCTCACTAAATATTATAGAATAGCATCTCTCTTGTGTACACAGGCATTCATTATGTTTTGAGTAGGCTGTAATGCATACTAGATATAGAATTAAATACTTCTACAATCTTTTTGGAATCTACAACCATGTACAAAACAACAAGATATGTGGCCGATACTTTGTGAGTCTTAGGAACTACTAAGGATTAATAAAATAAGAGAACTAAAATTAGTCATCATATTAATTCCCAAACACAGACAAAACAAAACAGTAATAGAATCATTTTTACTAAGTTAGCAAACACTGTGATTTTATAGAAACAACCTTAGCTTGCTGATAAAATAAACTCACCAATGCTTGCTGGAGAAGTAGTAATTCAAAGAGGTCAGCTCAGGGACCAAGCCTTGCAAGCGAGGTGGCAGCAGCTCTCAGAAGTCTCCCCAGCCAGGTAAGCTCCAAACACACACACCCCTTGTTTTCTAATGAGTGAGTTTGGCTCCTTATATTCTGTCCCTGAAGACCAGACCCATTTTTTCCAGGTGATGGGATTTGAGAGGCCTTCATAGAGCTGTTCTCTTCTAAGGGGAAGGAAGATTAGCAGCACCTTTGCTAATCTCCCTAAATATACCTCTATCAACATAATCTCATCAAATCACCAATTTCACAACAAACCATCCTTCACACACTGTCTATATACATTATGGACATCAAGAACTTTTATTTTTAATTTACAAACAGACAGAATGGATTATTTTACTAATTAATGACTTTACCAAATGTCCAAAATATTTTACTGTTTTCTTCGAAATATTTTAACTGTGTTCTGTTATATAGACAGTGCTTTATTTGTTGCTGTAATTTTATTATTAATTTTTGAATTCTATTATTTATTACTTTATTATTTTTTCAATAGATTATTATTGAGAGTGGAGGGTAGGGCTGAGGGGAAGAGAGACGGGGGGGGGGGAGAAGAGAGAGAGGGAGAGAGAGAGAGAGAGAGAGAGAGAGAGAGAGAGAGAGAGATCAACCTTAGGGAGACACATAGATTGGTAGCCTCCCTTACACACCCAGCCAGGGGGCAAGGGATAAATCCTGCAATCCAGGTGTGTGACCTTGATTGGGAATGGAACCATGGGCTAACTCTAAACTCTGAGCCAAACCAGTCAGGGATGTTTGTATATTTGAATGCAAGACTTTAATGTAAGAACACCTTGGCCACTGTTCTTTTATGTTAATCCTCACCCAAGAATATGTTTATTGATTCTAGAGAGAGAGGAAGGGAGAGAAAAGAGATAGAGAAAATTTCAATGTGAGAGAGAAACAGTGATGGGTTGCCTCCCCCACACAGCATATAACTTCCTGTTCCTTTTGATCAGAAGTTAGTGTTTTCCCTTCTGTGGCTGAGGGATGTGTGTGTTATCACGCTTAATACAGATTTTTCTGAAAGACCAGTCATTTACAGTTTAATATTTCATAATCAATAAGAACTGAAATTCCAAAGACTAGATTTTGCCAGAATTGGGTAATGGAGACAAGTACCTCTGAGAAATGGGGCTGGTAGCAGGCAAAGAAGACAAGAGAGATTCCCTAAGAATGATCCAATTCTAGGCCATGATTGTGAACAAAAAGATTTGATGCAGACTATTCAGTTGAATGATGATGCCACCAGCAGGATTAAATGCCTCTCCCTCCTGACAGGAGTGAGCAGGTGCAGCTGCACATGTCTCAGCCTCTGCAGCCAGAACTCCCTGCAAGTCCCATCACTGGACTGATGGGCAGGTTCAACCGCTTCCCAGGTGAGTGTCAGCCCATTGGGGGACCACTTGGCGGGGTCCTTCAGTTATGATATGTGTGGGTGACCTTTTCCTCTTAAGCCTAATCTTTCAGAGAACAGCCTGCCAAGTGGCATGTGTAGTCCTACTTAGTCATGGGGTCCCTATAATACAGGAAAATGATAGAAGTGACTCAAGCCTTATTAAATAGTTATTATATATTAGATTAGTTACTTATATAATATGAAAAAGAATATGCCTCCAAAAGGGGCTTCCTGAGTCCTAGAAACATCATCACATAACATTTCAGTTGTCACTGAGTCATAGAAAACTGGATATCAGTTCAAGGTTTTCTAGTTTGTAATAAATGCAGTAAATTGATTTTTAAAAATAGATCCTTTAAAATTTTTAGTAATTGGATTTATAATATGTGTTTTAGTGGATATAATCATAAATGTGAAAAATCTAAATGCAGACACAAAGAAGTTAGGAATAATAACGATAAAGTAATTTGGTGGTGGATGAGGTGGTGGATGAGGATGTACATAAAGCTCCATGGTAAACCTAAACCTGGAGGGTTCATCTAGCCAGTTGGTGCTTCTCCTCAAGGAGCCTGCATTGCCTCAGCCTGTTTGCCCTCAGCACTCAAAAGTGATTCTCTTTGTCTCTACCCAGATGGCCCACATTTAGTAAGGGGTGGAGATGGAGAAAGGAAGAGGCTTCCCTTCCCATCTGTGCTGAGTTTCCCTTCTGAGAAGGGATCCTCTCAGAGATTCACATCAGCACTGACTCCATCCAGGAGGTGCATCAGAATCACCTGCAGGTCTTGTTAGAACACAGGTGGTTGCGCCTCAACCACAGAGATTCTTGACTCAGTGCCTCTGGGGCTGGAGAGCTGGCATAGCTGGCGAATTATAAGCTGCTGCTGCTGCTGCTGTTTCCAGGACCATACTTTCAAAATCTCCACTTTAACTCAGTGCTCATTAAAGATGATATATTAAGTTGCACGGAAATGGACAATTGAAAAAACAACCCTCAATAGCACAAGGATGGAAGTTCAAGCTGTGGACCTGCTGCTGTAGCTTCTTGCAGTCTGTAGTGGGGGAGAAGGGAGTGGTAGCTTTGCAGCCCTTTGGCCCATACAGCTATGGCGGCAGGATGGCTGCTATGCAGCGCCCTTGGTTTTCAGAGCTCAGACATCAAGCAACAGGGTCCAGGCCTGATGTCTGGGGGTCCAGGCAGCCCCACCTCTGTACCCTTCCCTTCCCTGTGCCGTCCTCACAGCCAGTAGGTGATCAGGAAATGTGTCCTCACTGCAAGGGTTCTCAAAGTGTGGTTCTGAGAACCCTGGAGGTGTGTGAATTCCAAATTATTTCTACATTATTTGCCCTCTGGACTTCTAGGTGGTTTTATGAATGTTATTTTAAATTATTTTTAAAATATATATATTTAAAATTGTCAGTTTATTTTCTAATGTGGCATAGCATGACATACCCCATAAAAAATGTTTGTTATATGGGTTCTCATAATTATTTTCCAGCTTAATTAAGGCAAAATTTACATACCATAATATACAGAAGCTTAATATGTATACTAGAGACTTCCAGTTATGACATCTAAAAATGTTTCCAGACCTCAATAAATACCATTGGAAGGGGGAAATAATCACCAAGCTGAAACTACTGCACTAGTTACAGGAAAAAAATATAAATATGAGAGTAGGAAAAGATTCTGAAATAATTTAGATATCTTACTGCTTTTTAAAGTCGTATAACCTAGACTATATAGGGTAATAAGTAAGATAATAGAAAACTTGCTTATGGAGTTACTTCAAAAAATTAAAAATGAAAATGCCTTATGACCCAGTGACTACATTTCTGGAAATATATCTGAAGAGGCTTAAATGCTAATTGGAAGAAATATATGCACCCTTATGTTCAGTATAGTCTTACTAGAGGCCCGGTGCACAAAAATTTGTGTACTTGGGGTGGGGGGAGAGTCCCTAAGCCCGTCCTGTGCCCTCTGGCATTCTGGCACCCCTCGGGGTTTGGGGTATCAGGCCTAACTTGGCAGTCAGAGATCCCTTAGAAGCCCAGGAGCCCTTGGGGGATGTCCACTTGCCAGTGGGGAGCAGGCGTAAGCTGCAGTCAGACACCCTTAGTGCTGCTGAGGAGACGGGAGAGGCTCCTGCCACTACCGCTGTGCTGGCAACTAACAGCCTGGCTTGTGGCTGAGCAGAGCTCCCCCTGTGGGAATGCACTGACTACCAGGGGGCAGCTCCTGCATTGAGCATCTGGCCCCTGGTGGTCAGTGTGTGTCATAGTGGCCAGTCATTCCCCATTGTTCTGTTGTTAGGGTTAGTTTGCATATTACCCTTTTATTATATAGTATGGAAGCCTGGTGCATGGTTGGGGTCCACCTGGTTTGCCCTGAAGTGTATCCTGGATCAGAGTGGGGTTCCCTCTGGGGTGCCTGGCCAGCCTGGGTGAGGGGATTAGGGCCATTTTCTGGCTGGCCACACCCCCCAGTGGCCCAAGCTCCCAGCCTCTCCATATGTAGGATTTATTTATCTTCTATAATTGAAAGTTTGTAGCCTTGAGGGGAGCCCAGGGCTGGCAGGAAAGGTGGGAAGCTTGGCTTCCTCCATATCTGGGTGCAACCTAAGCCTCCTGCTCACTCCAGTTCCATCTTAGTTGGGTTAATTTGCATACTTGCTCCTGATTGGCTGTTGGGTATAGCAGAGTGGTGGAGTGATGGTTCATTTGCATCTTTCTCTTTTATTAGTGTAGATTTCACAAAGGAAAGGAGAAGGAGAGGGAGATAGAAACATCAATGATGAGAGAGAATTATTGATCAGCTGCCTCCTGTAGGACCCCTACTGGGGATTGAGACCACAACCTGAGCATGTGCCCTAGATTGGATGCAAACCCAGGACCCTTCAGTCCTTATACAAACCCTCTATCCACTTAGCAAAACTGGCTAGGGCTAGAGTTTGTTTTAATAGCGTATCTTTTTCTAGTCTCCTTTAAGGATCAATCAGAGGCCATCTTAGTAATAACATTTTAACTAAAACACATTGAGATCAGGCAGAGAAGGGAAGCAATGCAACAAGATCTATGTTTCCAATATCACTCATTGCCCATACTATTCTAAGGACAGATATGACCATTTATAACAATGAAAGTAAAACAGGGCACCATATTTGACATACATAGAAGATTAACATTGATCAACAAATTCTAAAAACCTTGCCTAGGTAATGGGTAAAGCCTCCAACTTAGCAAGTTGCTTTTGTGGTCATAACAGAGATCGACAGTGGATTTAGGGAATGTAAATCCAGAATCACTGCAGCAAAGTTACCATTCCCCTGCTCAACTATTGACTGATTTGAACAATCTGTCTCTGTAGATAGTCCTCCAGGTTACCCTGAAATCATTTCGTCCAATATAGCTTCTTAGGATTAAGAAGATACAATAAAATTAGTGACCGACTGACACATGTAATGGGAGTCAAGGAGACTTATCGCTGAGTTGAGGGGGGTGGTGTGCGCAGGTAACATTTCAGTTTCATGGCAACATTGCCCAGAGAAAGCTTTCTGTCTTACTCGATGGGCCCTTACTTCTCATCTGGAGCAGCTTCGTGTCCAGCTTGTGGCACATGACCTTCTGCTCTCTGAACATTTCTCTCAGGCGTCCTGTCTGTTGGGTCATTCAGACTTTGCTTCCCTGCAGTTGTTGGAAGATCTCCTTGGCTTCTCTCTCCATCATGTCCAGATGGAGGTGCTCCTCCTCATGGAGATATAAATGCATCTTCTGGTCTTCAGCTCTGATCAGCACCTTCCTAAGGGCATGTACTCCTGCACAGATAGAGGATCAAAGGGATTACATATCTTCGCTGTAAGCAGAACTTCTAATGTCAACTTGACAAACTCTCTGCCTTACACCTCAAAGTGTCTTGAGTACTTGCTAGTCCATCCTGACCATTGTGTTCCTGGTTTTTTCCCCCCTGTTAAAGCAAGCCCTCTTCAGGGTCCCAGAATGATGTTTCTTTAGCATTATTACTGCATCCATTTATTTTCTCTTACCTTCTATTTCTCTTATCTCTTTGCCTAATTTTTCTGCATATTTAAAATGTTTAAGTATATACCATATTATACAGTTTTTTTCATTCTTTATTATTTTTTTAGGTATTACTGTATTCCTCTTCTCTCCTTCATAGTCAAACTTAGTGTGGTATTATTTTATACTCTGACACTGAAAAATTTATCAAACATTCAAAGTTGAGCTGGGAATAGCTATCAAGACATGATTACTGTATACACAGTGGGCCCTTAATCAACGTGGGCTTGAACTGTGAGGGTCCACTAGTACTATGTTATTTTCAACAAATATACAGTTGACCATCTGTATCTGTGGGTTTCCTATACACCTATGGTGGATCAAAGACAACAATTTTAATCATTGTTTGGAAATGCATGAACTCAGAGCACTAACTGTATACATTCTTTTATGTAATTTTCTATAAGGAACCTGAAAATTCCTGAAATTTTGTATCCCTGAGGTCCTAGAAACATTGCCTCACAAATAAGAATGAGGAAACTTGGGGAGAGTCCAAAGTAATATGTGGATATTTGTCTGCAAGACAATAGGACTTTAGCTTACCTCTATCCCTGTCTAAGAGTCAAATTTATTAGAATTCTGGACACTAGTCTCTGCTGTCTGGCATATATCCTATATACTAAAACCTTAGTATGTGGAATGACTAGTCGCTATGACATGCATTGACCACCAGAGGGTAGCCTGGTGGTCAGTGCATTCCCACAGGGGGGAGGTCCACTCAGACAGATGCCTGGTTCATGGCTGGCACGTGCAGTGGTGGTGGCTGGAGCCTCTCCCACCTCCGTGGCAGCAATAAGGACCCCTTGGGAGATGTCTGCCTGCAGGGTCCTGGACTGCCAACTGAGGGACCCTGCCTGGCCTCTAGTGTGAATATATATACACCTTTCTTTTCCTGGGCAGAAACCATTATCATTTACCTGGTCACTTGAATTTATCCAAAAATATATTTTTAATATGTATTTAAAAAAAAATTCAACAGAGCATGTTCATTCTTACCTTGAATGTCTGGGTTTTGCTAGCTTCCTGCTTTAGATTGTTTTGCACATCTTCTGTCATACTCCATAAAAAGCCCATGCTCTTTAGAAGTTTCACCTGCAAAATAACCATGAGCTTTATGCCACCTAAGATGATATTGTAAATGTTAACGCCTTATTTCTGGTTAAAGGCAGTTGTTGGGAAAAACCTGTAGTTAGAAAGGCAGGGACGGCAAAAGCTGTGCCCACAGTCTAAGGTGACCGGGTCTAGGAAGCAGCTCATACAGATGGAGCAGGGGAGTTCCTTCCACAAGGCTGCAAGGCGTGTGACTCCATGTGTCTGTAATCACAATAAGAGAAAGAATGAGAGACGGAGAGACAGAAAGTCAATCTTGTTTCCCAAAGAGGAAAGAAAGGCTTTTGGATAAAGGCATGTCTGCTTGAGTTTGATCTCCTTATTAAACAGATATCTAACCTAGCCATTAATTTACCTCCAATGCAAGTCTAGACATAGCAAATCTAGACAGGTTGGGTTTGTGCTATGAGGAAAATGGAGAAAATGAGACAGGAGCATCCTCAGCATCCTTTTTGTGTAAAATAAACAATGAGCCCTGTCAAGTGTGACTGAGTTGATTGGAGCTTTTTCCAGGGCAGTGGGTTCCATACCCAGTCAGGGCACACACCCAGGATGGGGGTTTGCTATTTGGCCAGGATGCCTATGGGAGGCAGCCATTGGGCGTTTCTCCCTCTCTCTCTTTGTCTTTCCTGGTCACTCTTTTCCTCCTTCTCTCCCTCACTTTTTCTTCTCTAAAGTCAATTAAAATATTTAATTAAACAATGATGTAGGCTTCGCCTGGGTAGCTTAGTTGGTTAGAATGTTATCGGGACTTGCCAAGCTTTCGGGTTGGATCTTTGGTCAGGGCACATACAAGAATCAACCAATGAATACATACATAGGTGAAACAAATCCCTGTTTCTCTCTCTCTAATTCTTTCTCTCTCTCCATCTTCCTATTTCTCTAAAATCAATACATTGTAAAAAATGAAATTAACAATTATCTCAATCATAACTAACTTACGTGGACAAGCTACTTGGCCCAGAAGTGCACATACAGACTATTAATTAATGACCCGAGCTCTCTCTCTCTCCGACTCCAAGACTATAAAGTAAACACCCTTCATCTCTAGGACAGTAGTTTCTACCTGTCTGGCCTCCCTTCTGACAAGGCAAACCGATTGGATAACATGGCTCCTTTAATCTAACCTTTTTGCTTTTAACTTTGAACTTCTTAAATTACAAGGAGAATTTATGCTTGAATTTTAATAGCAAAGCCCTTCTTTAAAAAACTATAAATAGTAAAAATATTTTATTGCTTATAGTTCAGGAAAACAATTTTTTCCAAGTCCATTTAGCCCATCATAATATTCCCACATTCTGAACAGGTGAATGTCCAAGTGACAGTGTTAATTAGCAACAGGTAAGGGGTTGGTTAAAAAAATAGTGCCCTGTCATGTGGCTCAGTCGGGTGGAGCACCATCCGGTACAACAAATGGTGGTGGGTGAGGTCCCTGGTTGGGGGTAAGTTTATATTTTGGTTTTCACACCCAGTCAGAGTGCATGCTGGAGACAGTGAGTCTCTGTTTCTCACTCATCTCTCTCTCCACACCTCTCTCTCTCTCTCTCTCTCTCTCTCTCTCTCTCTCTCTCTCTTTCTCTCTCTCTCTCTCTCTCTCCCCTTAACTCTCAGGAATACATTTAAAAACAAAAAGCAAACACACAAACAAAAAACCCTGGCATGTAATTTTCACACTAGAAAATGCAGGGATACAGTTAATGGAAGTATTGTTGGTGTGTCTTTATTTCTGATAGTCTCCCATTGTGTCCAATGCTACTTCTTGGGTAGCCTTAGAGTTGTTCAGATATATTTCAGAGTTTTCAAATGTAGCCTGGAAATGAACAGTTTTAAAGAAATAGCAAATAGGACTTTTACAAGGGCTTTGTAATTAATTTACACATTTGTATTTAAGGTTAATGTATATGAAGATTCTCACATGCATACATTATGTTGAACATTTTAGGTGGTTTATGATTTTCATAATTGCACAAAAAATAAAGAAATCTGTTAAGATCCAAAACAAATCCAGTAGCAATATGGTAGTAAAATAAAAAAATATTCTGGCAATTTATTATAACAAATAGTAATATATTACAAGTGCTCTAATCACAGACATTTTAAATATTGATTTCATTTCCATTAATGAGGAAATCTACTTGTTTGCTTGGAGAAAATTCAAGCACTCCAATAGGTAAAGTGAAGGTATTTGTCTAATAGAATGTAGGCATGAAGGTATTTACTCTAAATTCCATACTCACCAGAGTCTCTTATGAGTGGTCCCACCTCTGGAAGTTCTGTGGATATCAGGGTCAGTAGGAACTCTCTGCACTCAACTGGCAGCTCCAACCTCAGTCAGTCTACGCTGGAGAAGTGAACTGGTCCCTGCACAGATGGGCCTTTTATATGATTCCACTCACCTAAGGACACACCCACTCGCTGAGATTGCCTTAAGTTTTCAAAAGACAGTGACCAGCCTGACTAGATTACATAGATACACTAAGATTGATACTTAGGTTCACAATGGATAGAAAGCAACACTGTGTTGCTGACACCCTAAGAGAATGTGAATGTGTTTTGTGGTAAGATGCATGAAACTTTCCAATATGCAACACCTTTTCAGTAATGATAGTTGCCATCTTATAGATGCTGTGGGAAATCATTTTTAACAGAGGTGCCATCCTACCTGTATTTTGTTGAAACCTATCACAACTTAACAAATCATGTGATAAATTTCATGTCTTCAGAAGATGGTGCTGGGGTGGAGAGAAAGATATTAAAGAATCTAATATAATAAAAGAGAAACATGCAAATTGATTGTTACCATCAGCCAATCAGAGTGTCTGTATGCAAATTAACCCAGCCAAGATGGAGGCCAACAGCCATGGAGCTAGAGCAAACCAAAGGATTCTGTTGCAACTGCCTGCCTAGACTGGCTGAGCCTCTGCTCACAGCCATGCCCACCAGCCAATCAGAGCGGCTGTATGCAAATTAACCCAGCCAAGATGGAGGCCAACAGCCATGGAGCTAGAGCAAACCAAAGGATTCTGTTGCAACTGGCTGAGCCTCTGCTCACAGCCACGCCCACCAGCCAATTAGAGTGGCTGTATGCAAATTAACCCAGCCAAGATGGAGGCTGGCAGGGCGGCTCTGCACTGGGAGCCTCCACAGCCGGCAGGTATAGCTGTGCCAGGTGTGTCAGCTCACTGGGAGGGGGGTTCTGGCCTGGAGCCTCCAAGGGGTATCCAGGAGCGCCTGTCCCGGGTCCACTGCCCGGCTCCACCCCCTGGGGGCCTCCCCGAGGCATGCGGGAACGCGGGGGCCTCTGCAGGGTGTGTAGGAGCAGCCATCCTGGGTCTGCTGCCTGGCTTTGCCCCCCGGGGGCCTCTGTGGGACATCCAGGAATGCCTTACTGCATCCACTGCCTGGCTCTGCCCTGGGGGCCTCCACAGGGTATCCAGGAACACCCGTCCAGGGTCCACTACCTTCATCCACCCCCCAGGGGCCTCCACAGGGCGTGTGGGAGCGTCTGCTGCACAGTGCAGAGAATCTGAAGCCAGTTCATAGCCCAGCTCCACCCCAGGTGTGTTTGCTCAGCAGCAGGGCCCCACCGAGGGATCCTGCACCAGCGTCCGCCCCTGGCTTGCCACCCAGCTCTATGCCAGGTGTGTCCCCTCAGCGGTGGGGGTCCACCAGGCGTGTGCGATCGTGGGCCCTCTGGTGGGAAAAGTCCAGGCCTGCACTCACTAACCCTCCCATCCCCCAGTGCATGAACCCTGAAGGGGCTGTGGACAGCCTGAAAATGGCCCTCAGCCCCTCACCCAGGCTGGCCAGGCATGCCAAGCGGGTGGACATCCCCCCCCCCGAGGTGTCCCAGACTGCAAGAGGGCACAGGCCGGGCTGAGAGACCCCCACCCTCCGAGTGCACAAATTTTTGTGCACCGGGCCCCTAGTATATATATATGACCCATGGACATGGACAATAGAATATTGAGGGCCGCCCTAGCTGGCTTGTCTCAGTGGATAGAGCT
>PVJC01023812.1:0-19461 GCA_004026665.1 Murina feae | reverse complement strand
GGTTCCTTGCTTATGCTACCCTAAATTCTATGTGTTTTATTAATGCCCTTGTGATTTCCTTATCTTTCAAATAGCTGTATAATATAATCTCTCTGCTTCTGGTGAAAGGCAAGTATTGTCTGCCTCAATTAGATCGTGAATGTGCAATCTTCTCAATGGGAATGCCAAATGCATTATTATGTACACAGGTTTCTAAAAAAAAAAAAAAAAGTTTGGGTCCAGGTAGTTTTTGCTGAGGTATAGAGTAAATGTCTTATAGGAAAATGATTTACAATTTGATAAACAAAAGCCTCCATGACCAGCTGTGTGCTCCTCTATTTGTAGAGGAAATCACTGAAAGCTCTCACACAGGACAGTGTTTGGAATAATTGCCAATGCATGGTAATTCTTAAATTTCTTTGGCCTAGCTGAGATATAAATTACCATAATGAGATTACAAACTGAGTCTTAATATCTGAAACCCTCTAGGTCAGGGTACTTCCATCAAGTACCTCCAATCTATAGCTGCAAAGCTTGTTAAAAATAGAGCATATTCTGTTCTACATGTCACCTGCTTCTTACAGGTTCTAGAACCACATAAGATTAGCCAGTAAGACCTTCTCTGGTAGTCTTATTATTGAAAGATATGGAGAGGAATTGCACCCATTGCTGACATCAGAAGGATATAGATCTTCTTAGTTTAGACAAAACATAAAGAATAGTAAAAGTCTGTCATATGAAAAGATGTTCATCACTAGTCATCAGGGAAATGAAAATTAAAACCATAATGAGATATCACCTTACACGTGTCAGAATCACTATCACCAATAAATCAACAAACAACAAGTGGAGAAGGATGTGGAGAAAAGGGAACCCTCATGCATTATTGGTGGGATTTCAGATTGGTACAGCCTCTGTGGAAAACAGTATGGAGTTGCCTTAAAAAAAATGGAACTGCCTTATGACTCAGCAATTCCACTTCTGGGTATTTATTCAAATAAGTCCAAACACTAATTTGAAAAGACATATGCAGCCCTATGGTCATTGCAGTGTTATTTATAATAGCTAATCTATGGAAGCATCCAAGTGTCCATTAATAGGCAAATGGATATAAAAGTGGTAACATATATTAGGTATTGGATGGGCCTAGAGGGTATTATGTTAAGTAAAATAAGTCAGACAGAGAAAAATAAATATGATTTCACTTACATGTGGAATCTAAAGAATAAAATAAACAAAAAAGAAACAGACTGATAGATACAGAGAACAGACTGATGGTTGCCAGAAGGGAGGGGCTTGGGTGAAAAAGGTGAAGGGATTGAGAAGTACAGATTTGTAGTTATAAAATAGTCATGGGGATGTAAAGAACAGCTTAGGGAATATAGTCAATAATATTGTAATTACTATCTACAGTGCCAGGTGGGTATTGAAAATATCTGGGGGAACAGTCTGTAAAGTATGTGATTGTCTAACCACTATGCCATATACCTGAAACTAATATAAACTAACAATGTCAACTGTAATTGAGAAATTGAAAAAATAAGAATAAAAAATTTGTAATTTATACTGTAAAAAAAGGCTGGCAGTAATGAATTCATTCAAATTTTTTTTAAGTTTTTTAAGATGTACATTTATTTTTTTAAAAAAGAACATAAACTAAGGGACAGTACTTGCTCTTCCATGGCAGATTAACTCTATTAAAGAAATGAAAATGAAATAAAAGTCATAAAATTGAAGACAATGGAAGAGGAAAAAATAGAGGAGAGATGAAAATAACATGGGAGAGTAGTAAAAGAGAACTTAGAATGCTGAAAGTTAAGTATCTGAGGAAAAAGAAGGAACAGGATGGAGGATAGCACTGAAACAAGTACATTTTTGTCTTCAGGCCTAGGATGGGTCAGAAATTACAACTACCATGTCGCTCTGAAGGTTTGGATGTGTGCGGGGTTAAAAAACAAAACACTATAATAACACACACACACAAAAAACCCACAAGAGCAGCGTTTAATAGTTTGTGTAAAGAGCACTTAGTCTCCAAATCCACCCCATCTTCTGACATAAATTGGTAGAGATGTTGGACCTGTAGATCACTATCACAGCTAAGAATGAGTATGCCACAGCTGAAACTGGGATATTATCTGGGAATCTACATCCTGAGTTTGGGGATGAACACAGCCCTTTCTTGCTCTCAAATTCTTGAGTACTGGCAGCCAAGATTACAATTCCAGGAAAGGGATTATTGGATGGATTTCTGCATGAGCTGGTTGGCTGACTCAGAAGATAATGCAAATACAGAGATAGCAACCAGCTTTCACTTGTAAATATGAGAAACTCCTAAACTGAAAACTTATAAAATGAAAAACAGACCAAAGTAAACAAAGGGGAAAACAGAGACAGTAGAGGGGGCACAACAGGATGTTGTTGTCATCATCATCGTGATGCACAGAACAAAAAATAATAAATAAAATCATTGGGAGAAAAAGTTGATGAAATCGCACAGAAGGCAGATAAAATATCAAACTTTGGAAACAGCAGAAAGGATAGTGGCAACATAAGAAACGTTGAAACCTGTAGATAATTTTTTATGAGTTTCTTTGAGCCAAACTGATGACAACTGCTGGGAAGCAAAATCTCAATGAATTGATAAAATGTTCCAGAGAATGGCAGTTTTGTACCTTATTTTACACATTATAATTAAGAGAGGAGGTGTGTGTTACATGAAATCTACTGGTGAAAAATTAGGGAGGCAGGAGGAAGCAAAGGTGAGGGGGAACCTCTGAGACTGGATAAAAAGTAAAATGATAGACACATACTTCTTTTATGTAGGTAGGTATAGGATAGTTAACAGTCAACAATTAACCTGACAATAATAACCTGGCAGGTGGTTGTGCTTTGAGGAGTCCAGAATAAAGGAAATTACTTTGATATTCCAAAGATATGTTATCAGGACTGTTTTCTTAGATTAAAAAAAAGAAAGAAAGAAAAAAGAGCCTGGATAGCATGACCCAGTGATTGTCAAACCATGAACCAACAGGTCACTGGTTTGATTCCTGGTCAGGGCACATGCCTGGGTTTTGGGCTCAATCCCCAGTGTGGGGCGTGCAGGAGGCAGCTGATCAATGAGTCTCTCTCATCATTGATGCTTCTATCTCTCTCTCCCTCTCCCTTTTTCTCTGAAATCAGTAAAAATACCTTAAAAAACACAATAGACAGGCTAAGTTAAGGTAAAGATTGATCTTCTTCTTCTTCTTTTATTGCTTAAGGTATTAGAGATAGTGTACATATGTCTCCTTTCATTTTCTGCATTGACTTCCCCCTGGCCTCCCCTACCCCTCAGCACTTGCCCTCACCTCCCCACTCAGTGTCTTGTGTGTATTGGTTGTGTTTATATGCATGCATACAAGTCCTTTGGTTGATCTCTTACACCCCCAGCCCTCCACTACCTTCCCCCTGTAGTTTGACAATCTGTTCGAAGTTTCTTTGCCTCTATCTATTTTTGTTCAACAGTTTATAATGGTCTTTATTATCCATAAATGAGTAAGATAATGTGCTATTCATCTTTCACTGACTGGCTTATTTCACTAAGCATGATGCTCTCCAGCTCCATCCATGCTGCTGCAAATGGTAAAAATTCCTTCTTTTTTACAGCAGCATAGTATTCCATTGTGTAGATGTACCACAGTTTTCTAATCCACTCATCTGCTGATGGGCATGTAGGCTGTTTCCAAATCTTAGCTATTGTAACTGTGCTGCTATGAACATAGGGGTGCATATATCCTTTCTGATTGATGTTTCTGTTTTCTTGGGATATAGTCCTAGAAGTGATATTACTAGGTCAAATGGCAGTTCTGTTTTTGATTTTTGAAGAAACTCCATACTGTTCTCCACAGTGGCTGCACCAGTCTGCATTCCCACCAGCAGTGCAGGAGGGTTCCTTTTTCTCCGCATCCTCTCCAGCACTTGTCGTTTGTTGATTTGCTAATGATAGCTATTCTGACAGGTATGAGATGGTACCTCATTGTTGTTTTGATTTGGCAGATAGTCATGTCTTGCTCAAAATATTGATCTTTGTTAGGGAAAAATATGGGCCTAAGACATGACTATCTGCCAAGAACTACTTTTAGTTAGAAAATGTTCACTTGAGACCATCCTATGTAGTAACTTTAGATCTCTGAGTTTGTAAAGCTGCCATGCAGCTTGTCATGTTTAGTACGTAGCACTTTTTTTTTTTTGTCCACAATAGGAGAACACATCAGTTTAGGAGGTCCTACTTCATCACAATAGAATTTCCATAAATGCCTGAAAAGTAATCACAAGGGTGGAATTATCAATAAAATAATAAAATGTAATTTCCTATAAGTGAAGGACATGAATTTCCATAATGAAAGTGCCAACCAAATATAATGAATGAAAAAAAACTTACACCAAGGCAAATTATTATGAAATTTCAGAGAACTAAAATTCGAAAAGTTTCCCTGAGGAAACAAAACAAGCAAACAGAAAAACAAAGAAGGAAACACACAAAGGATTTGAAACCAGAATACATTTTCTCAACAGGAACACTAGAAGGTAGATAAAATTAGATAAATATTTTCAAAATTTAAAAGAAAAATCACTTCCAACCTAAAAATTATATTCAGTTAAAGCATCAAATAAGTGGAAAAGTGATGGTTAAGATGATAATTAAGAGTATTACTCATATGCCAAACTAAAAAGTCAAGAGATAATATATAAAATTAAAAATTAAGAAATGCATGTATAAGCATGTTATTTAGAAATAGTAAGAAAAGCCCTAACCGGTTTGACTCAGTGGATAGAGCATAAGCCTGCGGACTGAGGGGTCCCAGGTTCGATTCCAGTCAAGGGCATGTACCTTGGGTGCGGGCACATCCCCAGTAGGAGGTGTGCAGGAGGCAGCTGAATTGATGTTTCTCTCTCATCGATGTTTCTAACTCTCTATCCCTCTCCCTTCCTATCTGTAAAAAATCAATAAATTTTTTAAAAAAGAAATAGTAAGATAAATATCAAAAACAACATCTAAAAGAGTTGAAAGCCCTTAGCCTGGGGAATGGTACTTGAAGTTAGAGATGGTGTGAGAAGGTGGGCTGCTGTTTTTCTTTCTTTGACTTTTAAAGTCATGGTCATGTATTATTTATAAAAAATAAAAGCTGCATGAAAAAGAAATATGATGACTTCTAAGGGGATTTATTTTTGAGCCTCAACATCAATGTATCCTAGTCTTAAGGTAACTATATGATTGATGTGAATAACTTAGCCACCTTTTATTAATATAAAGCTTTCCAGAATAATCCAACAAATTTTTTAATACCTTCCTTACTAAAGTGATATTTTTATGCTAGTTGAATACCAGTGATATAGAAAGCTCCTAAATAATTTTGAGTTCCAAAAGTAAGCACTGGACTTTCAGCTTCAGAAATGTCCCTTTGAGAAATCTTCCTATTGTGCTTCCCATAAAACACTCTGCTTTTAGTTGGTCCAAGTAGATGGGTGACACCTCTATCACCCAAAATTTCTTTTTACTGTTCCTAAGAAAGACTATTCCAATAAAAACTAGAAACTGGCTCTGATTAAAACCTTGCCCAGAGAGAGGATCTCTTATGTGTGATAATTTGGGCACTCTTCTTGTATGGCCCATGGGAAGGGATGGTATAAAAAACAGCCTGGTGCTAGGAAACTCTGCCATCCTTTGGAGGTGAATGTAGCACTCCCATACCCATTGTAATAATACTGCTTTTGTAAAGATTCAGCAGTAAATGTAGTAGACAAGACAGAGGCTTTGGCATCATCATACTAGACCCTGGTTTGAATCCCAGTTTAGTCACTAAAAATACCTATGTTCTTGAATAAGTGATTTAACCAAAGCTTCCGTTTCATCTGTTTAATGGAGAGTGGAATAGTATCGACATTACAGACTTACTGTAAGGATTAAATGAGATAACATAGGTAAGGTACTCAATATATTACTTGACATATTAAAGTTCACTCAATATTGTTTCTTAGTTCCTTCTTAAAAATCACTCCAACTTGAAATGTATTCTTATGAGTTGTTTATTTACTATGATTTATTTAGCTGCTAGTCAGGACAGGGATGCTATTTCCTAAATCCTTAGTTCTCTCATTTAAAAGTTTAGGGAAATGGTGCTGATGCTATTTTACATTTAAATGTTCCCTTAACAATACAGTGATTAAAATTACCAAGTTTTTAACATTACCAAAAACTATATAGGAGAACACTTATAAAAATATTTAGCAACAGATGTTCAGCACATCTTGACATGTATCCATTATTGATAGGAACCCAGCATGTAATTTTCAGGAAGTACTTCCTTGGGCTACAGCTCTGAGATCTAAGTTTGGTCTAGATTTTAAAGTGGGTCTTAGTATCTGGAATGCTCTAAGTGAGAGTCCCTCCATCAAGTCCTTGCAATCTCACTCTACAGCTATAAAGTATTTTAAAATCATTGTATCTAGAGTAGCTATGCCTTTAAATATTTTTGAAGAAAAGTGTAGATGTAATGTACTACCCAGGCATTTGTAAAATCTTCTTTTTGTTACTGGAAAGGGGACCTGGTCCTTGGCTGGTCTGCCCAGGACCAGCTGGTGGTGTGTGGGTTCTTGACTACATGCAGGAAAAATTACGAGTCCAGATGATCATGAGGAAACATTTATTTTATTTTCTTTTTCTATTTTATTTATTTTTTACAGAGAGGAAGGGAGAGGGATAGAGAGTTAGAATCAATGAGAGAGAAACATCGGTCAGCTACCTCCTGCACACCCCCTAGTGGGAATGTGCTGGCAACCATGGTACATGCCCTTGACCGGAATCGAACCTGGGACCCTTCAGTCCACAGGCTGACGCTCTAACCACTGAGCCAAACCGGTTAGGGCATGAGGAAATATTTATTAAAGATGGGGATGTGAGACAAGAAAGAGGGTAGCATAGAAGAAACAAAAGGAGAACTTAGCCTGGGCTGCCCCAACTCTCCGGGAAGTCAGAACAAAGGGGCCTTGGGAACTAGTTCAGGGGATCAGCCTGTGATGAGCTGCCACTGCCCATTGCTCCCCAGGTTGCAGGATAGTGAAATCTCATAGAGAACAGGAAATGCACACCTGTGGGGGAAAAGTGGAGGAAGAGGGTAAAGGGAATGGCGGGGGCTGCTGCCCAGAGGGAGAACATCTGCTGGGTCCTTTATCTTGAGATTTTTTATTTCTCTTTTCCAGACAGGAAACTTAGAAGAGGTTGCAGGAGAGGGTTTTAGCAGAATATTCATCAGTCTTGTAGGTGTACTCCTTCAGGGCCATGGCCTTCAATGATTGGTCAGTGTCAGGGGCAGGGGATTATCAGTCATCACAGCTGGTCCTGATGTCACCTACCTGATTTTGCTGCTTTTTGGGGGGTCTGGAGCTGAAATACAACTGTGGCCTAGATGTTATTTCTAGGGAGGTGATCTTCTGTATCTGCTGTAAATTGCTCTGCTAATTTGTTAAGCTATCTGATCTGTTTCAGTTTCCCTATTCCACTTTTCCTGGCTTACTGGCCTGTCTCAGTTTCATCCACTTACAATATTGTATAGATAATGACACTTGGGTTCTTTCTTACTTCTACTTTATGACCTTCTCTGATGCTTTTAATCTTTCTCCCTTCTCTTGTATGTGACAATTTCAGTTGGCAAGGTTTCTGATAATCCAATTCATTATCTATTTAGTGGTTCTGTACTTGGTATCTGGACCTGTTGGCAATAAAACGGCACCAGATGTTAGACTAGTGGAGTCAGACCAGACCTTGGTTCAACAATCTTGGTGTTTGTGTTCTCACTAAGAAAGAATTCAAAGGTAAGACTCAAACAATAAGAGACAGTTTATTAAAAAGTCACAGAGTTAGAAGAAATGGGCTCAGAAAACAATTTATAGAGGCAAAAGAAGAGCCCTTGGAGCTTGGGAAAAGGAGAGAGGCGAGGTAAGTGCTCCTTGGGGAAGAGGAGAAGAGAATGGGGTGGGGAAAGACAAGGGCATATTCCATAGAAAGAGTTGCACTGGGTCCTTCATCTTGAGGGTATTTATCTGGAGATCTCGGGGATATTCATCGGGTTTCTAGGTGTGTCTTTTCAGGGTTGTGGTCTCTACTGATTGGACAGCAACTGGGCAAGGTGTCATCCTTCAATGCAGCTATGGCATTGTTTGTCTGATTTTGCTGCTTTTCTGGGACTGGAGCTGAAACACAACTGAGGCCTAGATGTATTTGATGCAGGTCAAAACCTTATTGTTTTGGGGACTTAATGCTTAAGGGCTTATTCTTCTGCTCCCTTGTTTTTTCCACATCTAAGGGGGTCTACTGCATGACTAGCAACATGCCAGGGGAGGAAAGGTCAGAGGAGGGTCCAAACCTCATGACTAGTGATATGAAAGGTCAGAAGGTCTAAACCACATTACCAGAAACATGATAGGGGAAGAAAGTTTATCCTGGGGACAAGATACTTGTTTCTCCAGTTTTTCTCATTGTTAGGCACCCGGGGCTTTTCACTGTGGTGACCTATACCTGGCCCATCGTCCTTGCTCTGCTCATGGTTGTCTAACTGCCTACCACAGACCCATATTATATGAAAAAGTAAGGGGTTGTCCTTAAAGGACACACACACACACACACATACACACACAAAGAGATCGCTTAGATACACTGTTATTGAATCCTAGAAAAAGTTGGTACACAAGTATGTACATAAATATATAAGAAATACCGGGAAGATAAAATTATAACTCAGTTCCTAGCTTATAGTATGTGCTCAATAAATACCACCTGTTATTCCCTTCTGGTATTAATTGCATATTCTCTACTCTAATACTGTTTTCTATTATTTAGATTTAAGATTTTCCCCTCTCATTTGGATTACCATTTGTTTTCATTACCTTTTAAGTTTGTTAAGATCACAAACCTCCAAAGGAATTCATTCTAATGAAATTGCAGATCCCCACATATATTGAACTTCTAATATTAAGTTTTCAAGCAATGCTGTTGTGTGTTATTGTGAAATAATTCTTTAATATCTCTCTCTCTCTCTCTCTCTCTCTCTCTCTCTGTTATATTTATACCTGGTCCCCTTCCTTTGCTATTTTTTTCCATCTGAGTGTTATCAGAGATAGAAGAGTGACCATGGATGTGGAACACTTGAGGGTCTCAGAAAGGTGTTTGTCTCATATATTATTCCTCTTATTTTCCTAGCATTTTTTTGGTTCATATAGCAATATCACACCCATTCTTTAAATTGATTACCACAAAACAGATTTTCCTGTAACAAATAAGAAAACTGACGTTCAGAAACTCAAATGGCTTATTCAAGACTTTTAAGTTAGTAAGTGTTGAAGCTGGGATTAAATCGCCAAACCCCAAGCAGATTTATTGATCTCAGTATACTGTAATTTTAAAAATACATATACTACTTAAAAGAAGAGATGGTCTATTACCTACATTTCCTTCTGAAATGAAAAACAATAGATATGGCAACTGCATATAAGGTCTATATAGCAGGTTCTCAAAGATTTGTTCAACATTGTTTTGTTATAACATTGATGAGATGCCATAGGAACCTAACTCTTGTTTATATCAAGTAGCTTATGGTAAATAGGTTTAATTATATGTCATTTCACTTAAAGTTGCAGAACTTAATGACAACATTAAATGGGGACTTACTATGCACCAAATCATATTATAAAACAGCTATGTTTCTGTTTTTCTATAAACTTTCCAGCCAGCTTAGGATGCTGAATCCTTCGTTCATGTTATGGATATTAAATATGAACCAGGAGCTTGAGCATAGATGTGTTATGAGTTCATACATAAAGGTATAGTACCCCTGCCTTACTGTACTCTTTCTGATATTAATGTCAATGTCAAGATTAGGACAGTTAGACTAGGACATTGAGCCCTCTTCCTTGGTGACTGAGATGAGCTTTTCCTTTGCTATAACTTAATTCTGGATATGATATAATTTTCTACCTCTGCTTCCTAATTCCATTCTTTCTTTCATTTTCCAAGCTAATTTTGTTTTTTCCAGTGCAATAAATTTTTTTTCCTCTAAAGGAAAAAAAGTCATAAAGGGGTACAGAGAGGATAGAAATGACTCTGACTAGATCTCAAGGATTGAAATTTTTATATTCCACTTTCTATTTCAAACCCAGAAATGTCAAATAGAAAAGCCTTAGCTTGGTTTTCCTATTAAGGATGCAACACAGCAAAAAGACAATCCCAAGAAATATCTAATTTAGGTCAAATTCACACCAAGCTAATTTGAGTCTAGGGAAAAGTCAGAAAATTTCATTTCTTCTGCAGGCCTCTAGTTTTCTTTTAGACACCAGAATAATTGATATTAATGATGATAGTTTCATTCTTTCAATCTGCACAACAAAAAGAAATATTGTCTAATTACATATTCTATAGAGATATGTGAAAATTGATCAGCAGTCTTTTCGGTTGGCCCTACACAAGCCACTGAGGCATTTTTCCTTTTATAGAGCTTAAAAACAACTGGGGCTTTGAAAATTACCAAATCAAACACTTCATAGTAGCTTTTTCCTGAGAGCAGAATATGAGTAAAGACAGCAAGGTGACAGCCTCTTGTACAATGCATATTAGTACATCCCAAAGCTATTTAAAGAAGAGATTCTATGTGGAATGAGGTTATTTTGGCAGGTGATATGCAATTTAAAAGTGCTAGGAGTGAGGAGGGAAGGGTAAAATAGATGGTAATTGGAAAAAAGAATTTGTCCTGTTCTGATGGTTAAGTTGTGGGCTTTATTTTAGCACAGCATATCTAAGAATGCCTTTATGATGATAATAGGGCCTCAGAATATCTCATGTAAAAATTGTGCCTTTGCTTTGAAGCACCTATTTTAATTTAAGTGAGTCAAAGATTAGACATAGCTTATTAGGACTTCTGTTGGTAAGGAAGACAGGTTCCTGGACTTGCATTTGAAAATAGTTCATTGAACAGATTTCTAAGAATCCACTGCACACCTAGAGATATATAATAATATTAGTAGTAGTTTATAGGAAAATGAAAGACACCATGGAAATTAGAATTTGTAACATCTAGGGTAGCAATAAACAGAAAAAGTAAAACTGTTCTTTGCACCACAGAATTATAGAACTAACTACACCCCAATTTTTATGGTATGCAAATAAAAGAGATACAAAGAAAAAGATAATCTACATACCATCTACCTTATGGTTAGATTCTTATTAAGATCTTGACTTATTTTTTTCTAGTCCCTTTCTAAAATGCCCTCTGATCCATTCTCCCACAATTTTGTCTACTCAAAGAGGAGCTATAACTTAGATTTGAGTAGTTATATTTAATGTGTTCAAAAAGCTGAGACTTGTTTATCCTATGTAATAAAAGCCTAATATGCAAAGTGTCTGTTCGTCCGGTCATCCATTCAACCAATCAAAGTGTAATATGCTAATGGTATGCCACTCAACCACTTGCTGTGATGTGCAATGACCACCAGGGTGCTCCAATTAGTATGTTAGCTTGTTGCTGGGGTCTAGCCAATTGGGAGTGAATAAGATGGGCTGGACACACCCTGGAGCCCTCCCACGGTCCCTCCCTGCCTGACAAACCTCTCTTGTCCCTCCCTGGCCCTGATTGTGCATCAGTAGGGTCCCTTGGCATGGCCTGCACCCTCTTGCAATCCAGGACCCCTTGGGGGATGTCAGAGAGCCAGTTTCAGCCCAACAGGAGAACTACCAGTCGCTATGATGCATACTGACCACCAAGGGACAGACATTCAATGCAAGAACTGCCCCCTGGTGGCCAGTGTGTTCCCATAGGGGGAGTGCTGCTCAGTCAGAAGCCAGCTTATGGCTGGCAAGCATAGTGATGGTAGTGGAAGTCTCTCCCACCTCCGTGGCAGCACTGAGAATGTTCACCTGCAGAAAGCAGGCCTAAGCTGTCAGTTGGACATCCCCCGAGGGCTCCCAAACTACGAGAGGGCTCAGGCAAGGCTGAGGGATCCCTTCTCCCTGATTGCACAAATTTTGTGCACCAGGCCTCTCTAGTCATTAATAAATCTCATAGCATGATGGAAACCAGCCATGAACTGGAGGAAAGTGGACTGGATTATAAATCTGGAGACTTATATTTTGGCCTTACTCTGCTTTGAACAAGTGTCTCAATACCTTTCCCTGACATTTTATTGTACATAGAAAACCCTTAAGAGTCTACCAAAAACTACTAGAGCTAATAAATCAGTTTGGCAAAGTAGCAGGATACAAAATTAATATTCAGAAAACAGTGGTAAACACCAATAATGAGCTATCAGAAAGAGAGATGTAAAAAAACACACATAATCCCATTTACTAATGCAACAAAAAATAAGATACCTAGGAATAAATTTAACTAAGGAGGTAAAAAACCTGTACTTGGAAAACTATAGGCCATTGAAGAAAGACATAGAGGAGGACACAAACAAGAGGATGCATATACTGTGTTCATGGATTGGAGGAATTAACATCATTAAAATGTCCATACTACTCAAAGCAATCTATAGAGTCAACACAATTCCTATTAAAATACCAATGGCATATTTCATAGATCTAGAAAAAATATTACAAAAATGTATATGGAACCAAAAATGATCCCAAATAGCCTTAGCAATATTGAGAAAGAACAAAGTTGGAGGGATCACAATACCTGAAATCAAAATATACTACAAGGCTATTTTACTCAAAACAGCCTGGAACTGGGAGAAGAACAGGCATATAGATGAATGGAACAGAACAGAGAGCCCAGAAATAAACCTATGCATTTATGATCAATTAATATTTGAAAAAGAAGGAAAGAGCATACACTAAAGACAGTCTGTTCAATAAATGAATGGCGCTGAGGAAATTAGACAAATACATGCCAAAAAAATATGAAACTAGATAACCAACTTACACCATATAAAAGAATAAACTGACCCTCGCTGGTTTGGCTCAGGGGATAGAGTGTCAGCCTGCAGACTGAAGAGCCCTGGATTCAATTCCAGTGAAGGGTAAGTACCTTGGTTATAAGCTCCTAGCCCCGGTCGGGGCATATGGAAGTCAACCAATCGATGTGTCTCTCTCACATTGGTGTTTCTTTCTGTCTTTCCCTCTCCCTTCAACTCTCTCTAAAAATCAATGGAGAAAATATTTTCAGTAGAGGATTAAAAATCTAATCTAATAAAAGAGTAGTATGCAAATTAACCATCACTCTGAGACACATAAGCCATGCCCACCAGCCATGCCATGCCCACCAGCCAATCAGAGAGGCTGTATGCAAATTAACCCAGTCAACATGGTGGCCGGCAGCCATGGAGCTAGAGCAAACAGGAGACATCTGTTGCACCAGCAAAGGAGTTGAAACTGCCTGCCTAGGTCAGTCGGGCCTCTGCTCAAGGCAACAATATTTCAATTATAGAAGATAAATAAACCCCAGAAACCTGATTCCAGCCAGCCTCACTGGGACATTGGGTCAATGGGAGCTGTGGGCAGTCTGAAAACGGCCCTCAGCCCCTCACCCAGGCTGGCCAGGCACCCCAGTAGGGACCTGAACCCTGAAGGAGTTGTGGGCAGCCTGAAAACGGCCCTCAACACCTCACCCAGGCTAGCCACACCCCCATGGGGTTAGGGTTCCCACTGGGGGGCTTGGCCAGCCTGCAAACAGCCATCAGCCCCTCATCCAGGCTGGCCAGGCATGCCAGCAGGTGGACATCCTCTGAGAGGTCCTGGACTGCAAGAGGGGACAGGCCGGACTGAGGGATCCCCTTGAGTGCACAAATTTTTGTGCACTGGGCCCCTAGTAATAATAATAAATGAATAAACTGAAAATGGAAAAAAAAACTTAAATGTAAGCCAAAAAAACATAAAAAATACTAGAAGAAAATAGACAGTAAAATCTTAGACATATATTTCCTAGAGCAAGAGAAAGAAATAAAATATAAACAAATTGGACTACATCAAACTACAAAGTTTTGAGCAGCAAAAGAAACCGTTAACACAAAGAAAAAGGAATCCACTAAATGGGAGAATATATTTGCCAGTAAGACACCTAGTATGGGGTTAATTTCTAAATACCGTATTTTCTGGCATATAAGACGACTTTTTAACCCAGGAAAATCTTTTCAAAATTCGAGGGTCGTCTTACATCTTATACACCAGGTGTCGTCTTATAGGGCGGGTGCTGAAACTTCCGAGCCGGACTGGAAAATCTGTAGTCACCGCATACAGTGAGGGAAGCTCAAAAACGGCTGCACTCCATTCATTTCAATGGAGCCAGACAGAGACTGCAAGTGTCTCTGGTCAGCTCCTTTTAGTACCGCATAAGGTCTCCATCTGACTTTTTAACCCAGGAAAATCTTCTCGAAAGTTGGGGGTCGTCTTATATGCCCAGTCATCTTATACGCCAGAAAATACGGTATATAAAGAACTTGTACAACTCAATACCAGGAAGGCAAACAATCTAATTTAAAAAATGGACAAAGGACATGAATAGACACTTCTCCAAAGCAGACACACAGATGGCCAATAGACAGATGAAAAAAATGCTCAATGTCACTAATCATCAGAGAGATGCAGTTTAAAACCACAATCATTTCATGCCTGTCAGAATGGCTATTGTCAATAAATCAACAAGTGCTGACTAGGAGGCGAACAAGAGTGAACCCTGGTGCACTGCTGGTGGGAATGCAGACTGGTGCAGCCACTGTGGCAAATAGTATGGAGTTTCCTCAAAAAATTAAAAAATGGAACTACCACTTGACCCAGCAATTCCACTTGTGGTAATATATCTGAAGAAACACAAAACACCAATCAGAAAGAATATATGCACCCCTATGTTCATTGCACCATTATTTTTAATAGCCAACATCTGAAAACAATCCAAGTGCCCATCAGTGAATCAGTGGATAAAATAGCTATGGTACATTTACACAATGGAATACTACAGGTCTTTATAAAGGATGAAAATCTGACCTTTTGTGACAGCATGGATGGACCTGGTGATTATTATGTTAAGTAAAATAAGCCTACCAGAGAAAGACAAATGCCATATTATCATACTTACATGTAGAATCTTATGAACTAAATAAACTGACGGACAAAATAGAAACAGAGGCATGGGTACATGGAACAGACTGACATATTGGAGGGAAGGAGGATTGGGGGACTGGATAGAATAAGGTGAAGGCATTTGCCAAAATAACATATATGCATAACAGACACAGACAACAATATGGTGATAGCCAGAGGAGAAGGGGAGTAAGTAGGGAGTAAGGGGAAAAAGACTTTGCATGGAGTGATCAGAGCATGATGCAGTCTGCAGATGATGTTTTATTGAGTTGCACACTTGAAACCTATATGGTTTTAGGAACTAACTAGAGCCTCTCCTGCCACTGCTGCTGCATTCGCCAGCCATGAGCCCGGCTTCTGGCTGAGCGGCACTCCTCCTATGGGAGTGCACTGACCACCAGGGGGCAGCTCCTGCATTGAGCATCTGCCCCCTGGTGGTCAGTGTGCATCATAGCAACTGGTCATTCCATAGTTTGGTCCACTTGCATATTAGGGTTTTATTATATAGGATGTCACCCCAACAAATTCAATTAAAAAATAAAGGGGTAGTGGCTTTTCACCTCCCAAAAAAACCCAACCTCATTTACTAAGAGGTTGTTATAGTCCCTACTTGTGTTTTTAAATATGATTAATTTAAATTTATTCAGGAGATTAAAGTTTTTTTTTACAGCTTTAAAAATCTCTTTCTGCTTCTCTCTCCCTCCCTCCCTTCCTTTCGACCTCAGTTTCACCTTTTGTCAAATAAAGAGAATTAATTAGATGTTCTTTAATTTTTCTTCCCAATATAAAGTTCTATGATCCTATGTTCCTATTAAAAATTAAATATCAAAGGGCAGGCTATTGTACAAGCAATAGCCAAAAAAGTAACAAATCTTCAAAGTGAAACAAACAACAAAAAATGTGCATTGATAAGGAACCATAATAAAATGACATTTTTATGGTTAAATTAGCTCATCAAAAGGGATAGAATATGTAATCCTGAACTATTCCTGTTATATGCCCTAAGAGGAACTACAGATTGCTATATTGTGGTCGGTTGATAACTGGTAATCATAATTAATGGGAAGAGATTTAGCATTTCAGTGAAGCAATATGAGGATTCGAAGGTCATACACACAAACAGAATAAGATGTACATAAATAGAAGAAATAGTTGGCTATGTAAGGGTTTCTGCCTTACTAAGGCTATGTGTTTGCTGAGCTTGACACTATGGTCCTGAACAGAAAAGACTTGTAAGGCAAACATTTTTTTTAAATGTATACTCATTGCATGCACTGATGGGCTGTCCAGGCAGGTCTCTTATTGAATCAAGTAGGGCTTAAAAAGAGAAATCTAGACAAAAACATGGCCTTTTCCTTTGTTTTTACATCACTGTACATATTAATTGGTTTTGGTCTTTAGCTGTAAAACTACTAAGTCATATAGCATCTGCAACGAGAAGAGGATTGCATATGAACTCTGTTGAAAGAAGCCTGGTCTGCACGTTGATTGCCATTAAGTTCGGTGGTTTTTTCCTGAGTAGGATGTGAGGGTGATTTCTTTCCTGGGTTCTTGTCCAGATGAATTTCAAGAATGAAGCCACAGACAAAAGGTGGTAGATGAAAAGGGTAGAAATTTATTGGAAGCAAGTACAAACTCCCATGTAGAGAGGGGATAACCCACTAAGCCCCTTTTTCTGAGGTTTATAAAGGCAGCAGTTCTTTGTTTCTTCATATTCCCTTCTTATTGGTCACTCTTTTGCAAAATATCAGCTTCAAAGTTCAAACCCCACGTTTGAACTTTCTTTCCCCTTTCAGTGGTAGAATTCTCTCTCCTGTGAAAATCTGTTTTCCTCTTTCTCCCATTTGTTGGTATTTCTCTATCCTCTGTGAAAGTTTGTTTCCTTTTTCTCCTCATACCCTGTGGCTTTTCCCTATCTTCTGTAAATGGATGTCGTCTTCTCCCCTTACCTTGTAGCACTCCCTTTTTTTTCTCTGTGAATGTATGTCTTTTGGTAACTCCAAGCCTTCACCTATGCCTTCCCCCACCATGGACCCTCTTTATTCCTAAATCTCCCTAAACCTGCCTATTTTATTCCTAAAATTCCATTCAGCATGATCTAAGTTTTACGCCACAAGTTCTTTGAGTCTAGAGGCCATATCTTATTTGTCTTTGTATCACCCTACAATCTCTTGCAGAGTATGTAGTTCAGTAAACTGTAGACACTAAAGCTGTCATGTTAATCAAGAAGTGCTTGTATTTTCAGGACACAAAGCAAGTAAAATTCTGGCTATTACATATTATGCTGAGTTTTTGTGAATATATTAGAACTATTTGTAATTAATATGTTAGGTGTCCAAAAGCACATAGACATATCTAAGAACCTTTGGAAAGTTTTTTGACTATTTTAAATACACTCAAACAGGTTATAAAGTTAATTTACTTAGAAAATATTTGTTCTACACAGGCAGTTAAAAACTTACTCTATGTAACTTATGTGAGTTATTAATAACTTATATCAGAGGTGTTTGAATTTGCAAAATTCTATTAATATCTGATACCAAATCTTCCACGTTGAGGGAAGGTTTATCATGGCTCATAAAAGCAATCTCATGTGTATAGTCTTTCAACCCTCATTTTGCCACATAAGAATCAGCCTTGGGCCTAGAGCATGTCCTCAGAAACAAAGAGAGTCCACATAGCATCTGCTGGGCTTATCACTTTGTGTGGGAATATCCTTCTCTGATTAAGACAAGGATTATTCCTCTATCCTGCTTAAGCAAGGACTTCAAAGGCTTTTAGGCACATCATTTTTATCTCCCTTCCTGTATGATGGCAAAGTCCTCTCCATATCAAATATTTCCTTCAGGTTCGATATTAATGCTCTCAGAAGCCGCACACTTTGGAAAGACCCAAGGAGCCACTAATCTGCCCTTGCCAAACCCAAACACCTAATTACAATTTCTGAGCTTGAATTAAATATTTTAATCTCTAAAAATACCATGAGAACTTGTTATTTTAAGATCCAATTATATAGCATGCTCATATTCTATTTATTTCTCATTTTACAGGAACATTAAAAAAGTATTGGTTAAGCATGTGTAGACTTCTATGCAATGCTCTCCTTATCCCATCTTTTTTTCCATTGAAACATGCATCCTTTTGAATCCTAAATCAAAAAAACTATCAATGTGAATGTAATAAATTTAACTTTTGGTGAAAACTGGCATGGGAATGCTTATTTGTGGCATTCACTGAATAAAAATTAAGTGTTTGAAATAATAGCTTAGTTACTCAGGATTTGATGCAAGATGAAACAATGGATTCTTGGTGAGCTTTAATATCATTTAAGCAACTTCAGAAGTACTTTTCAAATATATTCCATGGCCATTCCCATGTTTCCATAAATGACATTTAATTTCAGTCTTCCTTATGCTAAGTATTGATGGGAATTTGTAAGATCAGAAGAGAATCTAAAGTAGAGATAAATAGTATTATAGGCAGAAGTGTTGGAGCCCCTCACACGTCCAGCACGATTCAGGGTTCCAGTTCTGAAGGAGGCCGCACACAAAATGAAGAGAGAGAGACTAGAAGAGAATCAATTTGAAAACTGGGGGACCAGGCATGGCATCTTTCCTCTAGCAGGGTAAGATTGCCCACTGATGCCTGGGTCTCACCAGCCTTTTATTGAGTCTCTGAGAAAACAACCATATTCCTTAGGCAGGAAATTCCAAGGAAGAATTTTACATGTAATTAACAGGAGGGGATTTGCTGTAATTAACAATGTTTCAACTTAAACAATGGGTGCATAGCTCTGACCTTTCAGAGCAACCAAGGTAGGTTAAAAACAATCAGTTTCCAGCATCAAAACAATCAATTTCCAGCACAGAAGGACATTCTATCTTGACTATAGTAAATACTAGGGGCCTGGTGCACAAAAATTTGTGCACTCGGGGTGGAGGGAGTCCCTCAGCCAGGCCTGTGCCCTCTCACAGTCTGGGACCCCTCAGTGGATGTCCTATGATGGCCCCAGTCTGCCAGGCACCTTTTGTGTGTGTGTTTGTGTGTGTGTGTGTGTGTGTGTGTGTGTGTGTGTGTGTGGCTACTGGGGACCTGCCCCCAGCCGCATCTGAGGCTCAGAGCAGTCCTCCTGTGTGTGTCTACTTGCTGGGGGCCTGCCCCCAGGCACACCGTGGAGGCTTGGAGCAGGCACCCCCTCTATGTTGATCTCTCAGACTCTTGCCCTCCGCTGCATGTTGTTCTCTTTTTTGAGCTGTGGCCAGGGCTGGATGCTGCCTGCCTCCCAAGCTTGCCTACTGCCCATCTTCCTCCAGCCACCAGAAAGCAGGGAAAACCCCGCCTCGTGGTCAGGCCAGCCTTTTCCTGCTCCCTGATCC
>PVJC01023811.1:0-26095 GCA_004026665.1 Murina feae | reverse complement strand
GAACCCACCGTGGGGAGCGACCGCCCGTCTTGGAGTCCCGTTCCCGCCCCGTGCATTGCTTCTGTTTGCTGAGCCGGAGGGCAGCAGAGCTTGGGCAAATCCCGGAGCGAATGGAGTGTGCACTGATAGGACTTTAGGAGGGTGTTTGAGAGGAAAGAAGGGGACAATGACGGGCGGGCGAGATCAGAGACGGCGAAGCCAAGCGGGTGCAGGGGCGTCACCGCTTTTGTGGGGCAGGTGCCAGGGGAGCGGTGCTGTCACCCGGGTGGCCCGCCTTCACTGTGGGTGACCTTCGGGGAACTGTCGTGTTGGCTTCCATCACACGTTTTGTTTTGTTTTTTAATGAAAGGCGCACCTGTCCCTACAGTAATGTGCCTCACTTTTTCCGTTAATTCCATGGAATAACTTCCCCTGTGTCGTCCTTCCACCGCGTTTTTAATGGCAGCATAAAAATTCCAATGTGTGTGAGTGTTCCGTAGTACACATCACCAATTCCTGATGACTTCTACGACTTTTAATTGTCCCTTACGGCTTTTTTTTTTAACTGAAAAAAATGAATTCTCTCGTTTTTAATAACAACGGAGAAATAGCAACATGTTGAAACTTACTGTTTACATATGTGCTTAGGGAAATATCTCCTTGCTTGGGGAGACAGTTACCATTGAGATGACTATGCTTGCCATAGTTTTAAACAAATGTTGCAATGTTGATTTTCTAAATATACCTAGATGCAAATATTTCGTTGCTTTAGGGGAGCACAAGCTTCATTTCATCCCTGCCCTGATCGGCCCCTTCCTGGAGGTGACCTTGATACCACAGCCGGACCTGCGGAACGTCATGATTCCGATTTTCCACGACATGATGGACTGGGAGCAAAGGCGGAGTGGCAACTTCAAGCAGGTAGGCAGTGCCCTCGGCCTGGGGGAGACTTTCTGTTCACTTCTCGGAGCTGGGAAATGAGCAGAGCAGATTCCAGCCTGGCTAGCCCCCTCCCAGCCAGGTGGCCATGGATGCTTTGCTGGTCCTACGTCCCCCTGAGCGTCCAGAAAGCCCTGAAAAACCATTTTATAACCTTTCAGCTAAAAAATTCTGTGATTTGCCAGGTCTGTGTTTAAGGGCGGGCAGGGACTTGCTTTGCTCTCTGTTGGACACAGCGTGGGCAAATCAGAAGGTTAATGAATCTTAAAACCGTTGCGCTCACAGCACTCTGCGTGGTGTATTTGGGGAACGGCTTAGCTTTGAGCATCTGATGCACAGTGTGTGTTTTTGCTCTTTGCGCAAAGCATCGAGAATTCATTTAAAGGTGAAAGCGGTGGAAATTCTCGCAAAGGCTGTTCCGAAGAGACTTAGGTTCTCAGAGGTCTGGTCCCGTTTTGCAAAGATGTATGTTGTTATTCCAAAGCCAGATTGCACGAGAAACCAGCTGCTTCTGCCCTCAAGTTGCAGATAGTGGGCCTACTTGCTGTTGACAAAGCCACTGTACTCACCTGTCCACACTCACCTGTCCACACCTGTATGCTCTCACCGATGGGAGGACTTGTTCTCGCTTCATGCCTTTCTCAAACCCAACAAAAACCTCCGTCAGCTTCACCAGCAAGCTGACAGCCTCTGTCGAACCACCCCGTCCCCAAAAGCAAGGTCTTTCACCCATATCAGTATCTGCATTTATTTCCAAGAAAACGAACAGGTGAATGAGAAGCTATTTAAAAATCGTGTTAGGGAACCCACTCTTATGCCCTTTTGCGTTTATCCCCTGATTCAACGTGATTCAGAGCGTCCATTGGGCTTAGACCTGCCACCCAGTCAGACAGCACCCTCCAGCCCACTGTTTCCGGCCCTGGCAGCCAGGGTGTTTCACCATCCTTCCCGGTGGCAGCCAAGCCTTGCAGGGTTTCCATGCTGGAGCATAGGAAGGTTTGGACCACAGTTTTTAGGAAATAGGTCCTCTCTCTCTCCCCCTCCCCCTCTCCCCTTTTTCTCTCTGCTTAGTGCTGACTTGGAGCATTTCTATAGGATCTGCCATCTGTGCGTGGATGGGCCAGCTTCTCACTTTCAGCAAAGATTCATGCAACCTCATACTGTTTTGAGAAAGAAAATAGATAGAAAACACAAAGATTTAAATGAATGTTTCTATATATGTATAGTGATTTTTTTTAAAAAAGAGAGAAAAGAAATGGGCCTTGACAGTGTTTATAGCTGCTAGAAAAGGGCTCCAGTGTTGAAGCTGGGCTGCAAGTATTTGTGTTGGAATCGACGTGGAGAAGTTTTGGCAGCAGCCAGAGCAGCCCCTCGGGGAGTTTAGGTCCTAATGCTCCATCTAAATGAGCCCCTTAGGACCCTGTCTCCTCTTAACCCAAGCAATCGCCTCACTTGCACACAATCCGGTCGGACCATTTCTTTTTCTCTTGGGAACATAACGTTGTTTCCATTGGCCTAGAAATGCCCTTCGCCCAGGAGAGCAGAGAGAGAGAGCACTGTTGGGTGTGTTGCAGGTGGAAGCCAAGCTCATCGACAAGCTGGATAGCCTGATGTCAGAAGGCAAAGGGGACGAAACCTACCGGGAGCTCTTCAACAGTATGTGAGTAATGGTTCGTCTCCAGCTGGTCCTGCCCGGGGCTCACGTGTCACCTTAGGCAGCCGAGAGCCGCAGACAGTGTGGCCACACGGGTGTGCCAGGCCGGTGTGGCGGGAGAAACTCAGGTTGTGGCCTGACTCTGGATAATGGGTTGCATATCATTGATTGAACATGTCGTCTCATTTTAATCTCTAGCTCAGGTCACATGTTCCACAGCAGCTCTCACTCGTCCTGCCCAATAACATGAGAACCAGGGCTGGAGGATAATGCGTTTAAATAGGGTTAAGAGCCCCGACCAGTTTGGCTCAGTGGATGGAGCGTCGGCCTGCGGACTGAAAGGTCCCGGGTTCGATTCCGGTCAAGGGCACGTACCTTGGCTGTGGGCACATCTCCAGTTGGGGGTGTGCAGGAGGCAGCTGATCGATGTTTCTCTCTCATCGATATTTCTAACTCTCTATCCCTCTCCCTTCCTCTCTGTAAAAAATAAATAAAAAAATATTTTAAATAGGGTTAAGAGTGGAGGAGCCCCCCAAAGTGGTGTGATTATTGTTGGGGCTCAGCGCTCCCCAAAGCCACAGCCTCTGCTGCTGGGCTCCTGGGATACGCACCTTCACCTGTTCCCAGGCTCCATCCCCTTCTGTGTGCTGAGGGCTCCCTCAGCATGACCAACTGCTTCCTAAATGTTTCCCATCAGAATGTCACAGAAGCAGGTCCTTTGAGTAAGTTCTCAACAAGGATTCATACGGAGGATAGAGGGGCTTGAGGTTGTCCTCAGTAGATGTGAGCACAGTCCCCGGATGGACGGCTTGGCCAGCTCCTCCTCCACCGTGCGGGGGCCCGAGAGGACACCTAAGGGTGACCAGGAATTTAACTCTGACCCTGGTTTTCCCTCCAGCTTTTTGTAGGTCGTAGTCCTTTTGAAACCTAGTGTACTCCCCAGTGTGTAGGTAACCCCTAAAAGGAAGCATCATGCTTTAATACTGAGAGCCAAATGTAAATTCTATATTCATGTCATGCTCCCAGATGTAGAGCCCCAATGTATGAATATACCAGTATAGAGGTGCCCTCGCCAGTGTTGCTCAGTGGACAGAGCGTCGGCCTGCAGACTGAAGCATCCTGGGTTCGGTTCTGGTCAAGGGCACGCACCTTGGTTGCATGTTTCTCCCCAGCCTGGGCCTTGGTCAGAGCTCATGCAGGAGGCAACCAATCAATGTGTTTCTTTCACATCGACGTTTCTGTCTTTCCCTCTCTCTTCCAAAAATCAATGGAAAAATATCCTTGGGTGAGGATTAACCAAAAAAAAAAAAAAAAAAAAGGAAAGAAAAACATAGAGGTTTGGAAAGTATCATTAGTCACTGATAGATTTCAACTTGCCTGATTCAGAATTATTCTCTGAGCTTTTACAAAAATTATGTTGAAAGGACAAGTGGAGAAAGGGTGTGCCGGTTCCTGGTGGTGGTGGTGGGGTGGCGGTGGCGATGACAAAGTTCACTCTTTGTCCTGGTCCTGAACAGCACCGTTTCCCTCCAATGCTGTCATTAAACTGGCACTTGCAGTAATTCCTCCCCACGCCCGCCTCCACTCCCAGGCACAGAGTGTAGGCCTGCTGACAGCTGGAGTGGAGCACAGAGCTGATTAAAACCTCGTCCAACAGCACAAATTGCTTTTGAGCACGGCTCTCGCTTCCGTGACAAGTCCTTGGTTTCAATAAAGCACTAAAATGAGAAATCACTCCATGTGATGAGTCCCTTGGGCTTTGTGATTAATTTTTATAAGAAATTCACATGAGTAATAAATATGCATATGGCTCTAAGGTGCTTCTCACTGACTTTAGTAAAGGCCTGATAATGCGCATTTTGGGTTGCTTATATATTAATGTGATTCTGAAATAGCAGGTATGTCCTGGCATGAAAATGAAAGACATAAAATATTAAGCATCAGTAATTATGACTGTTACAAGTTCCTGATTCATTCAATGGAGATTTTTGTTCTTTTGTTGACTTTTAACAAATTACGGGAAATGTTACCACAAATGTTTTTCTTTTGTGCTTTCGTGATAAGCATATTGGGGATAAATAAAAGCTAAAGTGATAATTATATATCATTACTACCTGGGCTCAGAAGAGAGAGTGAAAATGTAATTATATCTTGGGTGACAATAATATGCACTTTTTGGTCATAGAAATTACAATGAATTAGTGTAGTCACAGTGAGTCACTGCACACATTATGAAGTAGGATCACATGTTGTCATGGGACAATCTCATCTCTCTGTAATTCATGTCTAAAACTTCTTAAAATTTGTTCAGAAACCACTTGACAGGTGTGCTTCAGTGGTTGAGCATTGACCTATGAACCAGGAGGTCACTGGGTTCTATTCCCAGGTCAGGGCACATGTCAGGGTTGCTGGCTTGATCCCTAGTAGGGGGCAGGAGGCAGCCAATTAGTTGATGTTTCTCTCAGTGATGTTTCTCTCTCTTGCTCTCCCTTCCTTCCTCTGAAATCAATAAAAATATATTTTTTAAAACGTTTAGAAACTGAAGGCAGGTCCCTGCCTTCTGAAAAGGCAGTACTTGCTAAAGTAGCATTAAAATGAGACTGCATTTGTGTGACACCTTCCCAGGCACCCATCATCTTTCTCTAATCTCAGCAGCATCTTTATTTACCCACTAGGGGCCCAGTGCACAAAAATTTGTGCACTCGGGAGTTCCCTCAGCCCCAGCCTGTGCCCTCTCGCAGTCTGGGCCCCTCTGGGGATGTCCACCTGCTGGCGTGCCTGGTCAGCCTGGGTGAGGGGCTGATGGCTGTTTGCAGGCTGGCTAAGCCCCCCAGTGGGGTCCCTCACCGCGTTGAGGTGTGGCCAGCCTGAGTGCGGGTCGGAGGGCCATTTTCAGCCTTTCAGGCTGCCCACAGTCCCTTCAGGTTTGGGATCCCTATCGGGGTACCTGGCCAGCCAAGGTGAGGGGCTAATGGCTGTTTGCAGGCTGGCCAAGCCCCCCAGTGGGGTCCCTCACCCCATTGGGGACCCTCACCCCATTGGGGTGTGTGGCCAGCCTGGGTGTGGGTCTGAGGGCCATTTTCAGACTTTCAGGCTGCCCACAGTCCCTTCAGGTTTGGGGCCCCTACCAGGGTACCTGGCCAGCCTGGGTGACGGACTGAGGGTTGTTTTCAGGCTTTCAGGCTGCCTACAGCTCCCACTGACCCAACGTCTCAGCAAGGCTGGCTGGAAGCAGGTTTCTGGGGTTTATTTATCTTCTATAATTGATACACTGTTCCTTTAAGCCGAGGCCTAGGCAGGTAATGAAGCCTTCTGTTGGCTTCAGCTCTGTGGCTTCTATAATTGAGACAATGTTGCAGATATGTTGTTGCCTGGAGCTGAGAGAAGCCCAGGCTGCTGGCAAACAGTTTTACTCCTGCTGCAACGGAAGCTGCCCGTTTACTCAGCTCTGTCAGTGCCGGCCTCCATCTTGGCTGGGTTAATTTGCATACAGTCGGTCTGATTGGCTGGTGGGCGTGGCTTAGGTGTCCCAAAGAAATGGTCATTTTCAATATTTTGCTTTTATTAGATTAGATTAGATTAGATTAGATTAGATACTGCACCTTCCTGAAATAAGAGTCAGGATTTGTTCCTCTTAATGTTGCTGACATTGCAGGTCATAGACGCCAGGGGGTGGATCAGAACAGGGCATGAGAACCACAGGGGGCCCCCCTGGCTGCCCTGAGGCATCATGGCACCTGATTGAGCACCTCCTGGCCCAGGACTGCCTAGGGCTGGGATGCTGTGGGAACACACAGGATACTCCCAGCCTCGGGGGTTCTAGGGGAGCTTTCCAGAAGGCGTAACTCCCATCTTGGCTTCTCCCACAGTTGATGCTTTATCATTCGCTGCTCCAAGTAATGCAGTCAGAGGTCTTTATTGGTGCTCACACACTAAGTTGTAGTTTGCAGACAGGATTAGCTCGTACACACACTTCAGGTGTGTGATGCTTTTCTGCAGATGAGGAGCAGGTGCAGGCATAGGTATTTTAGGTATGAGTGATGGCCTCAGTGCAGTCCTGTTCCAACATTCCTTCATAGGTCCAAGCTGCTGAGCACAGATCCCTCCCGCAGGGTTCTAGGATTCTCCAGCCCTGAGCTGTGGAGTCTCATTGCCTGTCTGTTGGCAATAAAATGTCACCTGTGCTGTCTTTAGATGAGTCTGTCCTCAGCACGGTCATGGGCATGACTGTGGACCAGGTGAGATGCCTCCTCTTGCCCAGCTGTGTGGCTCAGTGGTTGAGCATAGACTTCTTCCTCTCCCTTCCTCTCTGAAATCAATAGAAATATTTTTTTAAAAATCGCCTCCTCTTCCCCAGAGGTTTGTGTCAGGTAAGACCACAGGGGAACTTGGACACCAAGAACCAGCCTGGTTGCAAAGCCCATAAGTTGGGTTCTAGACTCAGCCCCCACCTTTGGGTGCTGGGCTCTTCAAGGAGGTGTGCTCTGCAGAGCTCTGCTCTTCTCGCAGGAGGGTTGTGTAGCTCCGATGTTTTACTGCACCAGGAGGCTGTGCAGAGGGAAAGGAGTCTCCCCTATTTTTAGCGCACTTACCTGAGCCCTTTGTCTCCTGGCCCCTGGAGTCTGTGAGGTGTGGGCTGGCACTGGGGAGGTTGCTGCTGCACCCACAGGGCGTGGGTAGGCAATGCCCATATCAGCACTCGGCTCAGTTCCACTTTGGCATTGAAGCCTGAAATAGTGCTATTCAGGGGTTTTTGTTTTTAAGAGAAAACACTTTAAAAAAAAATACTTTTATTGATTTTAGAGAGAAAGGGAGAGGGAGGGAGAGAAAGACAGATGGGAGAGAATCATTGATCGACTGCCTGCTATATGCCACAGTGGGGATCGAGCCCCGCAACCTGGGTATGTCAACCTGGGTATGTTCCCTGACCGGGAATCGAACTGTGACCTCCTGGTTCATATGTTGACACTCAACCACTGAGCCATGCTGACTCAGTAAAAAAGAAAACACATTTCAGTAAAACTGAGGGGTCAGTCAGGGTAAGTCCATCCTTTCATATGCCTCCCCCCACCCCCAATCACAGTCTAGGAAACAGTTCAGAGTAAACCTGAAATCCAAATGATCAGGAAGTTGTAGGTAACAGATGAGACAAGACAGAGGGTGGGCACTGGGAAGCAATAGCTGGAAGTGGGGAGAAGGGAGAGACCATGGCCACAGACACCCCCAAAATAGCTTTTTTTCTTTACTGCTTCTTTTCCCACTAAGCACAACAGACAGTAGGCTTAGGTGGTACTTGTAAGAAGTGTTTTCTAGGTTATTTCTGAAACCAGGATAAGACACAGAATTTTAGACAGAAATGATGATGATTCCATCCAGAGGGGGCAGGGAGGCGTCTTCACAGGTCCACCTGTTAACCGAGGGGACAGGTTCAGCCCTATAGGCTCTGCCAGTGCTTCACCCTAGGAGAAGTGGGAATGAGGAAAATAGGTGCTAATTGCTATGACTTATTATGTTGTGTTTAGATAACGTCTCTGCCCCAAGGTGCTTGAAATTAGGGGAGAAGGCAGGAGGCAGTGGTCTGGTACCTGTCACCTGCCCACTGAAACCGCCCCATAGAAAGTCCCCTGTGATTAATGACGCAATGTGTGAAGCTGTTGACTGCATGCACCAGACAGTACAATATGTATTGAGTGGGCAAATGCTAAGGGAAAGGAAAAAAACGCCACACGTCACTCCGTCTGTGCAAGGGTTTTCCTGGGGCAGTGCACTGCGGTAGAATTGCTCGGATGAGGATGCGCTCCACGGAGAGGTAGGGAGCCGGTTTCCCGGGAATATAGCAGGGGTTACCTAAAAGTACCCTCGCAGGTGTGCTGTCTCCGCTTGCCACACTGTCCTTGGCTGTGGGGAGGTGCGAGCCTGCTCCCAGGAGAGAGAAGCTGGGAAAAAGCGTGTGTGAGCTGCTCGGGGCTTGCCTGTGTGAAACTGATTCTGTGCATGGGTTCGTATTTCATGACTCCGATAATCTAAACGTCCATTTGCTTTGTCAATGCTTCCGGGATTAGAATTCCACTCTTTGGTCCCTATCCTAGGTAAGACATTGTTTGCAAATTGTGCTCCTTTGTAAGATGTTGCTGTGGTTGCTAAGGCATTTAAGGTGCTGATGAGAGTAAAATAGTCGTCATGGTGACCGATAAAAATAAATGTTGAAAATGCTCGGGTCCCCTCTTTTCCAGTCTGCTGAAGAAAATTGAGCGGGAAACCTGGAGGGAGAGTGGAGTGTCCTTGATCGCCACAGTGACTCGTCTGATGGAGAGGTTGTTGGATTACAGGTGAGCTGGGCGCCCTGGTTAGGGACTCAGAGTCTAGGACGGTCCCCGCACACCTGAGCTGCTCCAGAGATCTGATCCACGGCCATGAACCTGATGCTGAGATAATGGCTGTGCACTGCTGGCTCAGGACGCGTCCTGTGTCGTTCCTCTTTTTCTCTGTTTTGTTTTGGTCGGCACTTCTTTCCAATCTCAGTGGATGGAGAGGGTCCTCAGAGTCCCTCCCGTTAGTAAAGAGGTTTTGGTTTTTGTTTGTTTTTATCTGGACTCACCCATTAGAGCCACTAAGCAGATCCATCCATTTCAGGGTGAAGATGGAGTATTGGAAAATTAGACAACCATGCTGCTTCCATAGACAGTGTTTTTTAATTTTTAATTTTTAAATGATCTAAACTGGTCAAGCAGTTTGCTCCACTTAAATGCATGGTGTTTTTGTTTTATTTCAAGAATGAACCTTAATTCTCATGGTTGATGGCCAGGCTTACCAGCCCCTTCCCACCCACATTAGAAGTGTATAATACCACACCTTCGCCCCGCTCCTGAGGACCCACCTCCCCGAGGACCCGCCCACTGAGAGAGAGCACTACCCACCTGGAGGCTCAGGAGTCTGTCACCCCTCCCTGAGATCCTGCAGCCTGGGGCAGCTGCCTGGGGGCAGTTGCTGGAGTCCCTGAGCCTTCCGCCTCTTACTTCCCGGAAAGATCAGTGTGTGTTTGCATGGAGAAGGGAGCTCTGGGTTCTTACTGTTGCTCTCTGTTTTCAGGGACTGCATGAAAGTGGGAGAGGTGGATGGCAAAAAGATTGGCTGCACAGTGAGCCTTCTGGTTAGTAACCCACTCCCCTTTCCTCCTCAGAGCCTAACATTTGTTGTTTTACAGAAATACTAAGTTTTGTTTGGTTTCGAGCCACTGTGTTTTTACCCGGTATTTCTTAGAAGAGTTTAGAAGTGTATCTAAAGGAGGCCTAGCGAGTCCCACCAGTGTGGCTCAGTGGTTGAGCATTGACCTATGAACCAGGTGGTCACAGTTTGATTCCCGGTCAGGGCTCAGGCCCAGGGTGGGGACTCCATCTCCAGTGTGTGGCGTGCAGGAGGCAGCCGATCTATGATTCTCTCTCATCGTTGATGTTTTTCTCCCTCTCTCTCTCCCTTTCCTTCCCTCCCTCTTTGAAATCACTAAAAAATATTTTTAAAATAAAAGAGGCCTAGCGAGCTTCAGATTGAATTAAATCCCAGGAAATTACCCGCTCCAGCATTGCAGACGCACCCATAGTGGCCCTGGGGCCTGGAGGCGGCGCCTGGAGATCCCAGTGGGAGCCATCTGTCCCCCGTGGCTCAATGGGCTGTGTCATCCTTTGTTGCTCTCTAGAAATAAGAAGGGTCCTCTAAGACTTTGTACTTCTATTTAGACAATTTCTTTCCATTGTAATAAATATTAATGATCTCTTCTTTTGTGATCAAATGATTCTTTTCTGTTAAACACGCCAATTTTCACTTTCTAGCTTGTTTGCAAATTAAATGTATGATTAAATGTATGATGCCACCAAGTTAAGGCTTGGGTTATAAGTGGGATGATAATATAGCTTACCCTTCCAACAAGACATTTTTTAAAAAAGTTGATTTCAGAGAGGAAGGGAGAGAGAGAGGGAGAAACATCAATGATGAGAATCACTAATTGGATGCCTCCTGCACATCCCCTACTGGGGATTGAGCCCACTAACTCGGACATATGCCCTGACCGGTAATCAAACTGTGACCTCCTGGTTCATGGGTTGACGCTCAACCACTGAGCACACCAGCCACCCAACAGGATATTTTTGAGAGTATAAGTAAATATCATGTAAGGATAACAGGCAAAACTGGAACTGCCCTAGGAAAACCACATTTATATTAAACTGTCTCGTAAGTAACGATTAAATTGAGCGATGTTCTCACCACAGGGCAAAAAAAAAATGATTGTTCATATCATATCAATATAGATATGCATTGTTAAGTGTTCAAAAGGTAAATTCATGCTTTGATCATTCCCCTTAATTGAATTTGAAATAGGGGACCATGTGACTATTTCTATTTCTAAATTGGTGAGTATTTTGGTTTCTTTGTCTTATTTTGAAGAAAAATGAGCCTGACCAGTGTGGCTCAGTGCTTGAGCATAAACCTATGAACTAGGAAGTCAGGGTTTGATTACCAGTTAGGGCACATGCCCAGATTGCAGATCAGTCCCCAGTGTGGGGCGTTCAGGAGGCAACTGATCAATGATTCTCTCTCATCATGGATGTTCCTATCTCTCTCTCCCTCTCCCTTCCTCTCTGAAATCAATAAAAAATATATTAAAAGAAAATGAAACCACACCATCTGTTCTGTCTCTCTCTCTAGTTTGCTGCTCTGCATAGGCCTGTACCTGGGAAGCATGTTCTGCCCCCTCTGATTTGGTCTTGTCTGTTCATTGGCTCCAGTCTTGTTGTATTGAGTTCAGTTTTGTTTTTAAATATATATTTATTGATTTCAGATTGGATGGGAGAGGGAGAGAGAGAAACATCAATGATGATGAAGATCATTGATTGGCTGCCTCCTGCATACCCCCTACTGGGGATCAGGCCCACAGCCTGGGCATGTGCCCTGACCCAGAATTGAACCATGATCTCCTGGTCCATGGATTGATGCTCAACCACTGAGCCACACTGGCTGTGCAAGAATACTTCTTATTAAAGGAGCAAAACGTATGACGTGGAAGTGAATCGTTCTAGCTCATACTCCATTTGGAACCTTCTTGGTGCTTTTGTAGCGGCTAATGGTTCTGTTTATCTGCCCATTTCCTCCCAGAGATATTTCTCCCCTCGGGGCAGATCAGTTCCAGATTCTCTCAGGAGAGCTCTGGCTTCTTTCACACTGCCAGAGTTAAATGGAGTGTTCTTGGTACAAGTGCGTAATCCTTGTCATGACTCATGCTGAGAAATGTAATTATTGTTTTGTTCTCGGTGTCACCAATTTCCCCAGACATATGTGCATATTCTCCTCTGCTGATGGGAGAGATCATTTTGTTTTTTTAAAGAACTATTCATTTCCAGAGTGAGTCTTATTTTTGTTCTCAAAGAAAGCTGCTTCTTACCAGATAGCTATTAGAGCAAATCATCCTTTAGTAACGTAGAAACCTGCTGTGGGAATGTTAGATGTGTGTTGATGCTACAACACTGCTTGCTAATTAAAATGATTTGAGTTATAATGGAAGCTGTGAATGGCGTTATTTACTTGGTTGTTTAAAGAATGCCAAGACTGCCCGACGAGTGATGAGCGTAGCTCAGTGGTTGAATGTCGACCTATGAACCAGGAGGTCACAGTTCAATTCCCTGTGCTCGAGTTGTAGACTCGATCCCCAATATGGGACATGCAGGAGGTAGCCGATCATGATCCTCTGTCATCATTAATGTGTCTATCTCCCTCTCCCTTCCTCTCTAAAATCAATAGAGATATATTTTTTTAAAAAAAGAAAAGAATGCCAAGATCTACAGAAGAAAAGGGAGAGGGTAATGATACAAATTGGGAAAAATTTTATTCAATTACATGTCCGTGTCTCCAGGATAGGAGAGCCCTCCTAGGGAAGAATGGACTCCTGGGAGGTGGTGTTCAGAAAGGGCATGGGCAGATGGCCCTCAGGCTTCAAGTTCAAGTTCAGTATTACAAGCCACATTAGCTAGTTCAGCCCATTACCAAAACCCCCTCTAACGAATTAGCTCCAAAAACGTGGAGAATTGTGGCCTTTCCCCTGTGCAAAAACCTGTCCCTTCTTCAGGTCATCAGATGTGTCCCCATCGCCACACATTTTCCTTATTACTCATCCCAAGTAGCATCATTCCAAACCAGGGCCCACAATAATAGACGTCCCAGTGCTGTAGCCGGGATGTTGCATCCAAGGGCCTCTGTGGAAAGAGCACGTTTGAGCCTCTCAGTGCCGCACTTCTGCTGGAATTGGACTTCATGTGCTCTGTCTACTACATTCAGGGAGGAAGGGCCCTTGCTCACGTTGTCGTTGTCAAAGACTAGAGGTGGATGCTGATAATGTGCCTACATTTATTTATTTACTTATTTATTTTTGGTTAATCCTCACGGGAGGATATGATTTTTAGAGACAGTGGAAGGGAGAGTAGAGAGACAGAAACATCAGTGTGAGAGAGAGACATCGATCGGTTGCCTCCTGCATGTGCCCTGACCAGGGCCGGGATGGAGCCTGCAACCGAGATACCTGCCCTTGACTGGAATCGAACCCATGAGCCGGTGCTCTAACCACTGATCAACCAGCCATGATGGTGATATACCTTTAAACGCCAAGAGAATGGGCCTAGGTTACCTTCAAGTTGAGTTTCTGATAACGTTAAAATGTGTTAGGGAAGTTTAGGAAGATCAAGCTACTTTTTATATAAATATTCTCAATAAGCTTGTCTCCATAATAATAATTGGAAACAAAATACCTTGTTATCAATCCATTTATGTTTTGTGCGTCAACTGGAAACTTTTAAACTCCAGCACAAGTGAGCTCTCATAACACCCTAGCAACAAAGAGCCTTTCTTTTCACCTTCACACAACCTTTGGAAGGAAAAATTGCATTTGCGTTGTTTCGACTCAGCCTTACTGATGTGTCTTATTTTTCCTTTGAGTAAACATGTGTTTGAAACTTGAAACGCCTTTGTATATCACTAATTAACTGTAATAAACAGGTTAATCTGTTACATATTTCACGACTTTAGTTGAATAGGCTGACTGTCCATTGGCAGCAAAGCTAACAAAAAAATGATAGTCACTAAGGCTATGTTCATCGGTGGTGATAACACTGTAGACATTTCCAGCGCATCCAGTCGGTAGATCCTGTTGAGCACAGCTGGTGTTGAATAAAAACATGCCCCTGGGCCTCTGTACTACACATTGTTAAGACATTTATACAAACAATCATTTTTTTGGTTCAATTTCATGATACGTCAGCAGAGTAAAAGGCAGGTATTTGCTGGCCTGACTGTTAAGCAACTCTCTATACTTGCACTTTTCCCCCCCAGAACTTTTATAAGACAGAACTGAACAAGGAAGAGATGTACATCCGATATATCCACAAACTCTATGACCTGCACATCAAGGCACAGAACTTCACAGGTAATTCTGTCTCGGGCTCCAGCCAGGGAGGGTGGACACTGGTGTGTGAGATACGGTAAGACCTCTCCTTTTTAGAATTAGGGCTCAAGCATTTCTGCTTTAAAATTGAAATTTATTTCTTATGTAATTGATTGTCTTTTGTTCTCTGTGTCCCAGCCTCCGTATCAGATAAAGAACCACCTATTTTTTAATAATGGAAATTTATTTTAAATTGGATTTATTTATGTATTTTTGGTATTTCATTTTAATTTGTATGTTGCTTTTTAACTATATTTCTTAGCATCGAGGTTGTTTTGGGAGTTACAAAATGTATCCCTAACTTTTCAGTCTTCTCAGAGTTAGTATTTTATCACCTCAAGTTAAATGTGGAAAGGTTACTGCCATAGAAGTCCGTTGTCTTCCTCACTTTATATGGTAGCTGTCATATGCATTCCATCTACGTACAATGATGGCCCCACAGACATGCTGAGAATTTTGGTTTCTTAGCTGATCATGTTGCCTGAGAATTTAAACGGTCATTTTTAAGTAGCTGGTAGCCAGATTTTGAGAGAAATGCTCAACCTTGTTTCTATATCTATGGGGGGGGAAAACTTGGTAGGCTTGTTATGCTTAAAGTCCATAAAAAAAGAAGCGAGAGAAGCAACAGGACAGTTCCTGCAGATACATAGCAGGTCTATTCTGGTTCTCTAAACAAAGTCCAAATCTAGCTGGGCATATTTTAGAGATGGAAAAACTCTTTAATTTGTTGATAGTTTTTATGTTCCCCAAAGTCATAAGAAATGAGCCCTTTTCCCTGTAACATTTTCTCTTTTTTCCTTTTCTATTTCCCTGTAACATTTTATCCATTTCCCTTCTGTCTTCGTTTCTGTGAGTTCCTGGAGAGAGTGAAATAGATGGAGAACTTCTCTATAGGGTTCTGTGAGTGAATGAATGATGAATGAATGAATACAGGGAACCAGACAATTACATGCAAATCTCTGATGATCCTATCTTCGAGAAAGTCAGTACTCACTAACTTGCCATTGTATATATTCTTACATTCTGGGCACTTTTCTGGAATATCATGCAATTCAGAAAATAGTGTTGTCCCCTCTTTGTCACGAACTGGTCCCCCCTTGGGGGGTGGCTGCAGGGCCCATCTGGACTTTGCTCCCTGCTTCCTTGCAGAGGCTGCTTATACCCTCCTGCTGTACGATGAGCTGCTGGAGTGGTCAGACCGGCCACTGCGTGAGTTCCTGAGCTACCCCATGCAGACCGAGTGGCAGCGCAAGGAGCACCTGCACCTGGCCATCATCCAGAACTTTGACAGGGGCAAGGTGAGTGGTCTTGGGCGACTGTGCTGGTGCCACTGTCCATTTCGGCTCATGGATGCCGTCTCCTCCGGCGGGGGTGCATTGCCATTTCCAGCTTCCTAAGACTTTTAATAACTGACACGTTAGTTACATGCTGTCACTATGCTTAAAGCCCCAGTGATCCTCCTAATGGCAGGAAAGACTTTAACAAAATACCTTTTTATTGATTTCAGACAGGAAGGGAGAGGGAGAGAGAGAGAAACATCAGTGATGAGAGAGAATTATCATCAGCTGCCTCCTGTACACCCCACACTGGGGATGGAGCCCGCAACTGGGGCATGTGCCCTGATCAGGAATTGAACCAGGACCTCCTGGTCATAGGTCGATGCTCAACCACTGAGCCACGCCAGCCAGGCAGGACTTTTAATAATTTACATGTTAATTACATGCTGTCCTTCATGCTTAAAGCTGCAGTGATCCTGTTAATGGCAGGTTATAGGGATGAAAGTGAGGCTCAGTGATGGAAGGTGGTCCCTGCTGACCTCAGGGTGGAAGTAAGCAAGTGTGGGCAATCACTAACTGTGCTCGTTGGCCCGCAGTGCTGGGAGAACGGCATCGTCCTGTGCCGGAAGATCGCAGAGCAGTACGAGAGCTACTATGACTACCGGAACCTGAGCAAAATGCGGGTAAGGCAGGGCATGGGCCGAGTGCTGAACATGCATGGCGTCCTCTGCTGTCTGCTTCTCCATCTGACATTGCCTCTGGCCCCTCGACATGCCTCCAGGGAGTACTGAGGACAGGCTTTCCTCGGGGCTGCCCAGCTCTCGTGCAGAGAAACCGCCCGTTGCTCTGTGGTGCTTTGAGGAGGACACAATAGTGAGCCCTAGACGAGGCTAGCGACCGTCAGCCTTCCTTATCTCCGGCCCGCACTAAAACTCTGTGGCACACCAAAAAGTACATTTTTTTTGCCACTTTGACAAAAAAAACTGTGATTTTGATTCATTTACACCAGACAGTTATTGTTGTGTTGACTGTTGTTATTTTCGCATTGGACAATCGGAGGTAGAGGTCAGTGGCTCTGACTACCGAGGCAGGTGCTGCAGGTTTAACAATTCTTGCGGCACTTGGGTGGAAAATCGCTGATCTGGGCTAACCCCCACATCAAGACACACAATCTGAGCCGGTATTAATACTTTATTGAGGAAACCCCACACTGAGGGCTTCCCACGTGGACACAAGTCTCTGTAGCAATATATCCCTCTTAGTCCCATAGTCCATGAAGCAAAATAGTAGGAATGGCTAACTGAGCCATTTTTAAAATACTCTGGGGCTAAGTCTATCGTTGTTCTCTCTCCTTAGCTTCAGAGATGCGTTTGTATTTGCTAATCTAAACCAAGGGCCACCTAAGAGCTCTAGGAGCTCGGTCTTCTCTGTGTTCACAAAGGCGTTACCTCCCTTCCCTCCTGCTCAGCCTCCCACCCCCACCCCCAGGTCCGCCACGGCCTAAGTTCCTCTGGGTTTCTAAAATGGGATCATCAGCTTCTGCATTTAAAATAAGAGATTATGATGTTGCCTTTTAATTTTGAGGCAGCAGTTGAAGCAGTGGTGTTGTTAACCTTTAACAGCTTATGTCAGCCTCCTACCTTCTCTCCCCCCCCCACACACACACACCAAGAGGTCCTTCAGCTGGCAGGAGTTGGCCATTTGCCGAGTGGTGTTTCATGTCCTCAGGTAATGGGTAATTCTCCTAACGAGAAAACACCTGACTGGGAATCAAACCAGGACCTCCTGGTTCAAGGGTTGACACTCAACCACTGAGCCACACCTCTTCTGCTTTGGTTGGTCAGTTTATCCCCATCCAACCTGAACAAGTGTGCACCTCCCAGTTGTCCTGAGTTCCATGTTTGAGGAGAAGCAAGCCCACAGGTGAGTACACCTGGCACAACAATTCCCCAGAAAGACTGCTTCTCACGGTTCATGTTTATTTTTATCTCACTGGGAGGAAAACATTTCCCGATGGACTGTGCACATAGACACCATCTTCTCTGGCAAGATCATGTCCTAACACACCTAGGCTTTAAGCAGGGTCAGCAAGCAGCAGAGAATGAAAGTGAAGTGCTCCTGTGGCAGAGGAAACATCCTATGCTGAGAGGTGGAGGAGCTGGAAGATGGGAGAACTGACCGGCTGTCTCCTTGCTTCCCCAGATGATGGAGGCCTCTCTGTATGACAAGATTATGGACCAGCAGCGCCTGGAACCAGAGTTCTTCAGGGTTGGATTTTATGGGAAAAAATTTCCATTTTTCTTAAGAGTGAGTCATGTTCTATTTAGTTTGCTTTTATACTTCTAATATTTAGGGTGTCCCCCCAAAATGTATATATACTTTGAATAATTATAAAGGCAGTGTTTATTAAAATACAATTCATTTTTTAAATTGAGTTATCAGCTGTTAAAGTGTATCTGCATTTTGTGGGGGGACACCTGGTAGATACCGTGACCCACAGAGCTGAGCTGTGAGTGGCTCTGTTCCCTTTTCAGACAAGTGAGCACATCAGACTTCTTTTCACTTTTTAAAAAAAAAATTTAATTTTTTTATTTTCTGTTTATATTGTCTAAAGTTTTACATATGTCTCCTTTTTCCCCAATAGACCCACACACAACACACTTCTTTTCACTTTTTACTTTGCAAACCCCATTCTCAAGTAGAATGCCTGGTTTTGCATACTTCCCCAAGATATCAATCAATCTTCTGGTTTTCGCGTCCTGAGTTTCCAAGTTTGCTGGATGGATGAGCCATCTTTGGTTATTAGGGTTGTTTCTCCTTGGGGGACTGGTTTTCACTCTTCAGGTTTTCACTCTTCAGTTCAGCGGGCCATCCTCAGCGTTGGCGTTAGAGAGAGTGTAGGCCTGGCAGGGGGCTGGGTTCCACGTTGCAGACAATGTTGCCATTTCACCTTTTTCACCCAGCTCTCCAGTCTCCACTCCCCCTTTCCCCCAACTATCTGTTCTGTTCTCATATCTGGGAATCCATTCTTGTGTTGTTTGTTAGTTGTTTTTTAAAATATATTTTTATTGATTTCAGAGAGGAAGGGAGAAGGAGAGAGAAACATCAGTGAGGAGAGAGAATCACTGATTAGCTGCCTTCTGCACACCCCACACTGGGGATCGAGCCTGCCACCCAGGCATGTGCTTGACGGGGAATCAAACTGTGATCTCCAGGTTCATAGGTTGACGCTCAACCACCAAGCCACGCCAGCTAGGCTGTTCGTTTGTTTTGTTCGTCTTTTATTCTGCCTGCAGAACAAGGAGTTTGTGTGCAGAGGGCACGACTACGAGCGGCTGGAGGCGTTCCAGCAGCGGATGCTGACTGAGTTCCCGCATGCCATTGCCATGCAACACGCCAACCAGCCCGACGAGACCATCTTCCAGGCGGAGGCACAGTGTATCCACTCCAGGCGGGCGCTGCCCCACGAGAGCCACCTGGCGGGCGGGCGGGCGGGCGGGCGGGCGGGCAGGCAGCTGCAGAGTACTCCCCTACTGGGCTGCGCTTGGTTGCCGTGTTCTTAGCCTCCCTCTATCTCGGCATCTTACTTTAGCTCAGCTCCTTCGAGCAGAATTGTTCTGTTTATTATCATGATGTCAGGAGAAAAGAAATCTCTTAGATTCTGTTTAATTTTTCTCCTTTTTTGAAAACATGTTTTTGCTGATTAGAGAGAGAAGAAGAGAGAGAGAGATAGTAACATTATGATGAAAGAGAATCATCTATTGGCTGCCTCTTGCACACCCCTTAGTGGGGATGAAGCCACAACCCGGGCATGTAGTCTGATCAGAAATAGACTGTGACCTCCTGGTTCATAGGTTGACAACCACTGAGTCATACCAGCCACACTCATTTTTTTCCTTTTAATTAAAACTTATCCCTGCTTTTTAGTGAGCTCCCTTAGAATAATTTTCCCCTGACATATTCTATGGAAGCAACTTCGGTTCATCAAAATAATAGCCTTATGTTCACTGGAACATATCATTCTCCCCCTTTGCCCTTGATATTTTTATTCCCATTCACCCCCTCAAGAAAACAAACAAACAAAAAAACAGTACATTCATGGGCCCTAAAAATTTTAAACCGATACTTTTTCTACAACCGCTGACCGAAAACTCACCTAAGACCTATTGTTTGGGAATGAGTGTTAGGAACTGAGTTCTGGGCACATTCTTGGAGATGTTAGTTTACTTCTAGCCAAAGGGGCGCGAATAGCAGATAGTTACCCACCCCTTCTCCCGCCACAGCTTAGCGGGAGCCAGGTTTGTGTGGCACTTGCTGAGCAGGGTCTCCTCCTTGACGTTGTGCCCCCAGATCTGCAGATCTATGCCGTGACCCCCATTCCTGAGAGCCAGGAGGTCCTGCAGAGAGAGGGTGTCCCAGACAACATCAAGAGCTTCTACAAAGTGAACCACATCTGGAAGTTCCGCTATGACAGGCCGTTCCACAAAGGCCCCAAGGACAAGGAGAACGAGTTCAAGGTGCACGCAGGCTCCTGGGCTCCTCAGAGAAACCTTCTCATTTCTTGCTGCTGTTGAATGCCTGGCGCTAGTTCAGGAATCTCGCAAAGTGTATTCTCCTCTTGGGAATGGAGTTGGTTTCAATAAAAAAAATGAGCCATAGGCACAGAACCCTGGTTGACAGCGTCAGCTCTTACCAAAGGCAGCCGTAGTTTCATGTGGCCTGGGATGCTGGTCCTGGCTGGAGAGGGCCGGGCTCTAAAATCCTATGTTCATGTGGGTATAGGAGACGTGGCACAGTGGGCAGGATTGCGGAACAGTCGGAGGTTCTGGTGGGTGGGCTTAGTGCTGGCTCAGCAGGTAATTAGAAGGCATCTTTGAGCAGGTCCCATTGCTCTTGGATCTTAGCATCTTCATCTTTAAAATAGAAAGGTTCAGCTGCAGGATTCCTAACGCCCTTTCTCCACGAGGTTATGTAGCCGTGTGCTGGCGAGCTGGTACCTGACCCCTGATAAAAGTGAATGGCAAACATTAACCACAGCTCAGTAGCCAGGAAGAGGGGCAACATGGGGGTTAACCTGTCCTGTGTTCCGCAGAGTCTCTGGGTGGAGAGGACGTCGCTGTTCCTGGTGCAGAGCTTGCCGGGCATCTCCCGCTGGTTCGAGGTGGACAAGCGCGAGGTGGTAAGGACCCGACTTGTTCAGGGCACGCACTTCTCACTGCTGCTCACCTGGGACCCTGCCAGGCTGAGGTGCTCCTGCCTTTGACTGTGAGTTTCAGAGCAGTGAGTGGGTGTGCATGAGACTGACCACTGTGACCAGGGCTCCAGGAGGGCACTCCTGTTGTCCTCATCCAAGGAGCCGAGGCATCCTCAGCGGTCCCCAGGCCTCAGCACACACAGCACTGGCCCTGCAGTCGGAGGAACTGGACTCCACTCTTTAGTTACTGTAGCTGCATAGCCTTCTCGACCTGATCCCCGGGGGCTGGGCCAGGAAGGTCATCACAGGGCCAGGCCATAAGCTACGCACGCTTGTCCCTCCTCTCACCAGCTTGGAAAGGTTTTGCAGGAGGCCCTATGACAAGATGTGGAGGGTAGACTTGAGCACAGGGTTCTCTGACTCCAAAGCCAGTGATGTCATCTCCTAGACAGCGGGAGGCCCGTGTGGAGGTACCTCAGTGTCGGCCGCCCAGTGAGTCCACCCAGGTGGAGGCTGCAGTGGCAGGATGCTGGCATGGGAGTCTCACCCAGTGCCAGCCAGGGAGCTGTGGGTGTTGTTAGAGCCTGGAACCCAGCACCCAAGAGCTCTCGGTGTAAGTCATGCCCCCAGCTCTGATCCCCAGGTAGCACAGGGAGAGTAGTTGCCAATGGCGCCACCTCCTGTGAGAGCCCACCCTGCTGCCCCAGCTGCTCTGCAGGCCCTGGCATCTGGGTGTCAGCCACAGCCCCACGATCCCAGCATCCTTCTCCCCTTTCCTCCCCCCCGCGTCGGTCCACATTGGGGCTCAGCCAGCCCTGCCTGCCTCCCTCTTCGCCTCCCTCCCCTGCCTCCCTCCCCTCCTCCAGTGTTAGGAGATGGGCCAGTAGTGAGCATAGCCTTCAACCTCTTGCTTATTTCGTGAACAAGCCTGCTCTGCTTGGTGGGTCAGTAAGAGCAGTGCCTGCCCACACTGTCCCTAAGAATGACTCATCCTACCTGAACTCTCTGCGTTGACACCACCACAGTTCATCACGTTCTGTTAAGCTGGGGAGTTAATGCAGCCAGAGTAGCATGGTCTTAAAGGGTGAGGCCTCGGTCCCCAAGCAGGTGCTGACGCAGCGCACATGGTGCTTTCCGTGGACAAGGAGAGGCTGCTCCTCACAAGCTCCGCAAGTCTTGCTTTTGTGCTTCCTTCTAAATGGCATGGGCTCAGCCCACAGAAACGCTCCCAGCCATCTACGGCCCTGATGGCTCAACGAGCCTCCTCTCCTCCCTGCCCAGAGTGCTCAGTTCTGTGCATCTCGCCAGTAGTACTCACCCTGACTATATCACACACATGCATAGGTGCACATGCATGCATATATTAGCACATGTGCACACACATACACGTGTGCGCACGCATGGACATGCACCCACACAAGTACACCTGCACACGCACAGACGTGAGTACGTGCATGTACGCACATGGGTGCACATGCTCACGTGTGTGCATGTATACCTGTGATAAAAGGAGCATGCTTAGATGAAGATGAGAAGAGCATTACTAAACACAAGCCTTTCAAGCAGCTTCCCATGGTATTGGAACAGACAGCCTTATATTCTGTCCAACAGAACAATCTCACTGGGCCACTTCATTCTCTGAACACAGCCCATTCCTAACACCTGTCTGTCTCCTTCCCGCCACCTGGCAGGTACCCACCTTGCATTCACGTTCCTGGTTTCCTGCATTCACTCCTGCTATAGATGGTCCTCAGGACCATGCACAGGTAGTAGGCCCTCAATACATGCATGCCAAGCTGAGCTGAAACTCATTACCTCACCAACATCTTAAAAGAGTCTGAAAACCGAAAGGTGTTTCCGAAAGTTGGGCTCCAAAATGATAAATCTAACCTGCTGGCATGTAAGCCCAGTTATGCTCTTTATCTCACTTAGTGTAAGGATCCAAACTGGTAAGAACTTTTATGCGTTTATTTGAGTCAAACTGACAACAGTTGGCGGGAAGCAAAAGCTCAATAGATTGAGGAAATGCTCCAGAGAATGCAGTTTTACCACTTACTTTATACATCAGGATAGAAGGGGAAGATGTAAGGAAGTTACGTGATGCCCAGCCTATGTGGCTCTATGGTTGAGCATCGACCCATGAACCAGGAGGTCGCAGTTCGATTCCCATTTGGGGCACATGCCCAGTCGGGGGCGTGTAGGAGGCAGCCAATCGATGATTCTCATCATGGATATTTACATCTTTCCCTCTTCTTCTCTGAAGTCAATAAAAATATATATTTTTTTAAAGAAAGTTACATGAAACGCACTGGTGATAGAGAGGTGGGAGTAAACAAAATGGGGAAACCTCCAAGCTGGGATAAAAAGTAAAGGATTAGACACTTCTTTTACTTAGGTGGATGCAGGATAGTTGAGTCTACAGTTAACTCAACAATGAGGGGAATTTGTGGTTTTGGCTCTTTGGGGAGATTGTGCCCTGAGTGGTTTGCAAAAAAGGGTTACTCAGATATTCCAAAGGTATGTTATCTTACCTTTGTTGCTTTTTTGGGTCTGGAGCTGAAATTCAGGCCTAGGTATTATCTTTAGGGAGGTGACCTTCGGTTTTTGCTGTCAATTGCCTGGCCAGTTTGTTTAGCCATCAATTTCCCTATACCACTTGTGGGAGATTAATGACTTGCCTCACCGTTACCCTCCCTTTTATGGTATCCATTCCCTTGCTTAGTGCACCCTATATAAACCAGTCAATTTGGTTTTGCCTGGTTTTGAACTTTATATAACAGTGTCATACTGTATATATCCCATTATAACTTGCTTCTGTGATTCAGTGTTTTTATCTGTAGTGTTAGTCCACATTATTACATTATTTTCATTGCTGTGTACTATTCCATTGTATGATCATACCACACTATACTTCTGCATTTTATTAACAAACTAGAGGCCTGGTGCACAAAAGTTTGTGCACTTGGGGGGGTCCCTCAGCACGGCCTGTGCCCTCACAATCTGGGACACCTTGGGAGATATCCACCTGCTGGCTTAGGCCCGCTCCCCAGGCGATTTGGCCTAAGCTGGCAGTCAGACATCCCTCTGGCAGCCCAGGAGCCCTTGGGGGATGTCCACTTGCCAGCAGGGAGCAGGCCTAAGCTGCAGTTGGACATCCTTAGTACTGCTGAGGAGGCAGGAAAGGCTCCCACCACCATCGCTGTACTGGAAGCTGTCAGCCTGCCTTGTGGCTGAGTGTACTGACCAGCAGGGGCAGCTCCTGCATTGAGCATCTGTCCCCTGGTGGTCAGTGTGTGTCATAGTGACCAGTCATTCCCAGTGGTTCTGCTGTTAGAGTCCATTTGCTTATTACCCTTTTATTGTATAGGACTAGAGACCTGGTGCACAAAATTTGTGCACTCAGGAGGTCCTTCAGCCCGGCCTGTGCCCTCTCGCAGTCCGGGACCCCCTGCTGGCATGCCTGGCCAGCCTGGGTGAGGGGCTAATGACCGTTTCAGGTTGTCCATAGCCCCTTTAGGGTTTGGGTCCCTACTGGAGTGCCGGGCCAGCCTGGGTGAGAGGCAGAGGGCCATTTCAGGCTGCCCACTGCTCCTTCAGGGTTCAGGTCCCTACTGGGGTGCCTGGCTGGAATCAGGGGTCTGGGATTTATTCAACTTCTATAATTGAAACTTTGTTGCCTTAGTCCCCCACTTGAAGCCTTGGTTGCCCCTGGCAACCCAAGGTCCCAGTCCAGCAGGTATCTGAAGTATGTTTATCTTCTGTAATTGAAACTTTGTAGCCTTGAGTAGAGCTCAGGGCCCGCAGTGCCCTGGCTTCCTCCATTGCCCAGGGCAACTCCAGCACTGTGGCTGCCGCCATCTTAGTTGAGTTAATTTACATATTTACTCCTGATTGGTTGATGGGCATGACTTGTGAGTATAACAGAGTGAGGGTCAATTTGCATATTACTCTTTTATTAGATTAGATTAGATGGACACATGAATTTGGGAGACAATTATGAGCATTTTGACATGTTTCCTTGTACACATGGCAGGATCATAAAATATAATAAATAATCACTGACTAGTATGTAATGCCAGGCTGTTTTCCAAAGTGACTGAAGCAGTCAGAACTTCCAAGAGCAGGAACTGAGAGACTGTTGGTCACATTCTCACGTCCACTTGCTGTCGTCATGTTAAGTTTGCTATTTTGGCTGCTGGTGAGTAGTGTATCACTATAGTGCTGCTTTTTACATCTTTGATCACAAGTGAGAGCCAACACATTTTCATGTTTACTGGCCACTTGGATTTTCCCTTTCTTAAGTGGTTGTTTCAGTCTTTGGCCCATTTTTATTGGGTTGTTTATCTTTTTCTTACTGGTTTGTAAGAGATTTAAATATTCTGGACCTGGACTCTGTCAGCTTTCCACAGTACAAGTATCTACTTCCTGGCGGGTCCATCCTTCTCTGCAGAGTGCCTTCTGATGAATATACAGTGTTAATTTTGACATCGTCAGATTGTTCTGGAGGTTTCCGGCATCGGTTTAAAATGATCTAAGCGATCTTCAAGAACTCTGGTTTGTTTCCTTAACTGAAAGAACCAGTACATGAATTGTAAGCTGGAAGGACTTCACAGTTGAGAGCTTGGTAGACATTCCTTCAAAGACAATGTCAGTGACAATACCTGTCAGTGCAGCAGGTGGGCATGTGCCTCCTTTCCACTTAGGCATCCCGGCTGCCCAGAACGGTCACCTTGCTGGGGTCTGCTTGGCTGCTCTTGAGCTCACAGGTCCGGGGCCTGTGTAACTATCCTGTGTCTATGCCTCTCACTGTGGCCCACATGGGCAGCTCGAGCTGTGCACGTGCAGGTGTGGCCCATGCGGGTCCACGACCCACCTTCTCAGGGCTGGCAGTTCCTGCATGTCAGAGCACCAGCGCGTGCATCTCCGTACCCCCAGGGTGCTCTGCATTAAGAAGCACCTAGACAGGTGACAATAATGTGCCCTGAACGTTTAGCCCTTCAGAAGGAAAAAAAGCCACGGTTTAAAAGTCACCACGTGACTTTTTTAAAAGATTACATTGATTGTTTCAGCACTAATAGGTAATTAACGATTACCGATGGTCCAAACCGAGTTTCACCCAATGACTATCTCCATCATCACTTTCTAGACTTTACTAATGCAGCTGATTTTTCTCACAGTCCTTGTCTATTCCATCAGGTGCCCTGGGAGAGGTATGAATGGGAGGGAGGGACGGGGCGGGGCCCTGCTCCTGGGACCCTGGATAATCTCCTCAGACTCCAGCACGTGTCTATGCTCATTGGCTCCTCAGGTGGAGATGACGCCCCTGGAGAACGCAATTGAGGTTTTGGAGAATAAGAACCAGCAGCTGAAGACTCTGATCAGTCAGTGTCAGACCCGACAGATGCAGAACATCAACCCGCTGACCATGTGCCTGAACGGGGTCATCGATGCTGCCGTCAACGGTGGAGTCTCCCGGTATCAAGAGGTGAGGGTGTAAAAAAGAATTAAAAAAGGTGAGGGTGCCCTGCCGGCGTGACTCAGTGGTTGAACCAGGAAGTCACAGTTCAATT
>PVJC01023810.1:0-26085 GCA_004026665.1 Murina feae | reverse complement strand
ATCAATGTACGTGCTTACATGAATGTTATCATTAGGGCATATCTTGTCACATGGCACTTGTATCATACACGTGAATTGAGTGTAACAATTTTTAATAAGGGCCCAGAAAATTCAGTCCCTGTCTCATACCAAATTAGGACCATCCACTTATCCATTTACCCATTTACCCACTTATCCATTTGCAGGAACCTTTGATCATCTTTCTTCTTGGCAAAAACAACCTCTCTGCTATGTTTTCTGCGACATTGGCCTCCATAAAAGCAGCCAGTTTGTGCATTCATGTCTAGGGTAAGAAAGTCTTCTTGTAATCAACTGAACTGATCCCACAGATTTGGCAGAGGGGGGCTCTCACAGGCAATTCATAGGATGCCTACAAGCTCGCTCCTCTTCTGAGCTCTCACTCACAGCTTTGGGTTTAAGATTGCAGCTTACACTGTCAAAAGGCATACTGATTTGATCCGCTTTCTCATAGGGCTGGATTCATAGAAGAGCTGGCTCTGTTGTGGTGATAAAGGCCTATTCAATGTGGGGTCTGACCCGTGGAGACACAGTGTAGCCCGGGAGGAAGTGGAGCTCTTGCACCCCCTACAGTCCAGATGCTGTACATTCACCACAAAGGACCATTTTTCTTTTTAAATGACTGTATCACAACTAGATCATTGAGTGATTTATTGATCATGATGCATTAGTGAGTATTAGAGTATTATTTGTGGAGACCCCAAAGTCTCTGATATAAGAACGGGGAAATAATTTACCTCCTTCCTGTGCTCAAGCAGCTGTGGCAGACCTGCCCAGGCTGGAGACCCTGCTGCCTGGCAGTGATTGGACCCTCCTGGGAAATTATCTCCCTGACAACTGTATGAGCCAAGGAGGGAATTTCACATGGTGTCCCCATGAAATGTCACCCCTTTCAGCACAAGACTGCAGTTGTCACTTCTTCAACAGTTCAGGGGAGGCAGTTGGGGAATGGAGAAGCTGTTGGTAGGTGGACAGAGCTTGATTCAGTATCTCTTTTGCCCCAGGCCTGACTGTACTGTGTGTTAGGGCAGCTAACCAGATTCCTACTGAAAAGGAGGATGTGGATATGGAAAGGATGTTAAAAATACAAAAATGTATATCCCAGCTTCCAGCTCCTAAGCCCACATTCAAAGTTTATGCTCTCAGCCTGACTTGTCAGTGCTGAGCAAGGTAGGTGGGTGCAGAGTGAGAATAGGAGCATCCTTTTCCTGCATGGGCCTCACATGAGCAGAGAGGGGCCTTTTCAAGCCAATACCGAGACACACAGAGATAGAAGCATAAAGAAAAACGAACTTGTCCTGTTTAGCTTGTTGTGTCTCCTTTGGACAGAAAAAGGAAGTGTATGAACTGCCCTTCTCCCTCCCCCCACCCCTTAGAATGAGCTTGTCTGAGTGCCCTACTCAGCTGTAACCCTGACTGACAGGTTCAGCAAAGACATAGGCTCCAACTCTTTCTCAGTACCTGTGGAGCCAGCTCCATGGCCACGGCCAGGCGAAGTCTTTGCCTGCCCACGCAGGACCACATGTGCCAGCCTCTGAGACACTTTCTCATAGGGATGTGGCCTTCAGATGTCCTGCCCATCACTTTGGATGATGCTTACACTGGAATAGGTACACGGTAGAGCTCTCCTTCCCACAGGATGGTATCCAAGGGTACAAGGAGATGGTGACTTTGCCTTCTGACTGGCGAGGTTCAGAATCATCCTAGAGCTCCATGGCCCCCTCTCTCTGCTGGACAAACTTGTCTGATTCTGTCCCAAAGACAGCCCCGAACTCTCTAACACACTCTTAGCACTACTTCCTAGCAACTCCCATTGTGTAGAAGGAAATGTAGAGGTAGAATTTAACAGAGTGGTTTTAATCATGCATGTATTTTGACTGCAGTTACAGTATGAAGTTCAAACAGCAGATCAGCACAACTCCTGCATCTGGTGTTAAATGTCTGTAATACCACCAATAGGCCAATTAGCAATATATTTTCATACATAATAATTATAAGAAATTACTATATTTTATCTTTATTTAAAAAATAATGAAAACAACATAAAGTTGTATAGAGAAAACAAACCTGGATAAACATATAAAGCAAATGCTCAGTACTGTCCTTTGAACCTCCCCCATCCTGCTTCTCGGAGAATCCCGGTGGTGGTAATGCTTTGTTTATGTTATTTGAATTGGACTTGACAAAGACTCCAAGGGCTCCATCAAAACTCCACTTAAGACAATGACAACATTATAGAAATGCTTCTCCCTCCAAGCTATAAAAAGCCTCAAGAAAAAAAATGACCATTTTATTGAGCAATGTATTTGTAATAGTTCTGACACACATCATGGTAACCTATACATCTTTCATATCTACAATTAAGAAGGAGAAGCAGAAATATGTGGTCCCTATTCCACTAGATTACACACACAAATCTCTTACTCTTAGGTTGGCTTTTCTTTACTTATTTTTTTTTCTTGACATTGAAAAACTGAAAAATATTCACAGGCAAAGCACCGATAAATTTGTATAAGAATATATGAAATTAAGGACCTATACAAGAACATCTTGTAAAAGGATATAAAACACAGTATAAAAACACAATAAAAAATAGAAATATATTTTCCACAAATAAATTATGTCCCTAAAGATTTGGACGTATTCAAAATGCAAAGAGCTGCTAAATAAAGTGTTTTTATGGAAGCTGCAGGAGAGTTTTAAGAATGTTTCTTAGTAGGCAAGGAATCCTATTTTGCAGAGCTATAAAAGTTGCTTTCTTTTTCCCTCCTCAGAAAAGTTTTAAAAAAATCTTTCCAGATTCTTAAACCTGCTGAGAGTCTGCAAAAATCCAAACAAACATTAAATTGCCCTCGCAGTACATCCATTTTTAAGAGCCTATGATAAAATTTACTCAAGAGACAAATAATATTTTTGCTATGATTTATGTAGGTAAATAAATAACTTAAAATACAAACAACAAGATGTACTGGAAGGAGAATTGGGGTTGTTCTGGCTTCCATAGTTATTGCAGAAAATAACACTTGCCATCCTATCCACATTAAAAATGTTCTGCATTATTTTAGGACAGAAAGACAGCCCACCTGAGCCTTCTTTTTGTAAGTATCAATTACAATAAGAGGGCATCTGTGTATTGCTGTGAAGGCATCAAAAGAAATGTGATGACAGAATTAAAGACAAAGTCTTTTGAGAGGCAATGGCCAGAGAGGTAGAACCACTCAAGGATTCCAGGCAAATAAATTTTCATTTATTCTTAGGATTCTTATTTTTTATAATATGTTTTTATTGATATTTTTGAGAGAGAGAGAGAGAGAGAGAGAGAGAGAGAGAGAGAGAGAGAGAGATCTAAGATAGAGAAACAGATCTGCTGCCTCCTGCATGCCCCCCTACTGGGGATCAGGATCCAGCCCTCAACTTGGGCATATGCTCTAACCTGAAATCAAACTGTGTGTGCCCTCTTGGCCTATGGGGACAATGCTCAATCTACTGAGCCATACCAGCTGAATGGATTTTTCTTAAATTGTGTCTCAAAAGACTTTGTATAGATTACAAGATTAATTGCTTTTATACTTGGAGAATTTAAAGGCAAAATCACATTGATCTCTTCATTTTATAGATGAGAATTCTGACACAAAATGGAAAAGCACTTCTTTTCATCAAATGATGTTATTGAGAGAAGAAAAAGGAAAGTTACAAAGTGGGATATGGTAATTGAAGTACATATATTTGGTAAACACTTCACCTGATTTAAAATGGATAAGAAACCATTATTCATAGCTCACAAGAAGCCTTCCAAATAGCTATTAACATATGAAAAGATGTAATCTCATAGTCATTAGAGAAATGAAAATTAAAAATGCAATGACACCTACTACATAACCAGTATGATGTTTAAAATAAAATAAAATAAATAAGTAAATGAGCAAATGTTTCTGAATTTGTGTCTAGAAGTCTCATATATACTCTGTGGGAGTGCAAATTGGAAGGGCCATTTTGGAAATTGTATGTTAGTGTCTACTAATGCTGAATGTAGACACACACATCCTATGACCCAGCAACTCCCTTTCTAGGTATATACCCTAGAAAAATGTGTATATACAAGTCCAACTGTATACATTAACACTCACAGGTCTTTATTGTGTCTAACAGCTTTCAGATGATTATATTTTTATCCAAAATAACAGCTTTTGGATTGATTATATTTTTATTCAAATAATGGTCTTATTAATTGAATTGATGTGTTTTTGGAAACATTTGATAAACTATTTACCTGCTATATTCAGAAATCCTAATCTGTGCCAGGTAATTTGCTAGAGATTTTCATATCTTTTCTCTTACTAAGTTTTACTAACTTGATTGATAAAAAATAGATGACATTATGGTCACTGTTTTAGGATTAGATTTAAGTATAAGTAATAAGAACAAAAACTAAATTTAGGTGGCTAAAACAAGATGGTCCTTTCTCTTTCCTTTTTAAGAAGCTCAGAAGTTGTTAGTACAAGGCTGGTGTGGTCTATGATGATGTCAATGACCCAGGTTTTATCTTGAGGCATTTCATGGCCCAAGATAGCTTCTTAATATCAGCTTTTACACTATGTTTGCATTTAGCAGTAAATAGACAATGGGTGAGGAGCAGGGAAAGAAGAGGAGGCTAAAGAATACCTCTTCTAAGGTCCTTGATTTTTTACTTTCCTATAGTCCATTGGTCAGAATTTAGGCACATGGTCACATCATTTATGAGGGATGCTGAGAAATGTAGTCTTTATTACCAATATCTAACCTAAAAATCACAGGGTAAAATTACTTAGGGAAAAGAGAAAAGTGCCTTTTGGCAAATAGTTAGAAGTCTGCCATAATGTATATAATAATCTTTGCAATATAACATGAACATAGAAGTCAAGTATTAAAGACTATATCTGTATAGATTCTAATGTTGACTTCTGTTTGTGGTTTTGCCTTTGGAAATCCAATGTAAGTACCTGCTGTAGTTCACGGTTGTAGTTTAGGCAACAAAAGCTTTTCTTATTCCAAGAGGTTTTTGGCATTGCAAAAACTTCACCTAAATATTAGTTTTCAAGCATATTTCCAATTTGTGGGAACTGTCTGAGTGTTAAAACCAAATGGTACAAAATTTTAATTAAAAACAAACAAAATAACCCATGTTTTAACAAATTTTCAAAACACTCTAATTCTTTTGTTGGAGGAGATATGGGCCTAAGATAAGTCTTTGGGTAGTGATGAGAATGGAGACAATTTCAGCTTATTGAAATATATTTTCTCTTAATTCTTTATGTTTATTATTATTCAATCTTATCTATAAATTCTCAACTCACCCAGAAGTTGTGACAAAGACACTCAGTAATACTGGTGGACCATTAGGTCAAAGATGGCATTATTTTAAAGATGGAACCAGTATACCCTGGACCTACAAACAGAGGCATGACAGCAAGAACCATAGGAGAGAAACAGCAAACCTCAACAAGTAATAAAGTTCCTTTCTTCATTATCTTGTATCAAGGTTCTCTATGAAGAGGAAAATTATTTTGGGTTGAAACTTAAGGTAATCAGACTCTTATTAACAATAAATTATTTTTATGGTATTTATTTTTTAAAAAAACCAATTAACATTAACTTTCCATTCTAATTGTTCCACTTAGTTTGTAACTGTCCTAAAAAATGTATAAGGCCCCAAGATTCCATAATAGCTTCCTAACTCTGTTTGCAACATTAGTATGCAATCTTTCAATAGACCAAACATCAGAAACTGACACAAAGCACCAAAAACAGAAAAATAAAACATTTGATAAAACATGTAAGGTTGGGATTTCTGGAACTTTAATAGCTTTCCACTTAAATTTTTGGCTATCATGCACTTTAGCTAAGAGAAAAAAAATAATGAGTTTTACAACATTCAACTTGCTTTATAACATATTACATAATGGTGCAAGCTCCATAAAGAAGGTTGTGTGCAGTGCTGTAAAACTTATTAGGTCACCAATATTTCTAGTTTCATATTAAGAAATTAGAAATAATGGTTCAGATTAGAGTCAAATTGTAAAAAAAAAATTAAAAAAATCCTTTGAATTGAATCAGTCATTCCCAAAGATATACTAATGAATTTGTAGCCTTAAAAAAGAAAAAAAAAAGTTTCATTTATAAATTCACTTGAGGTGAAAGAAGTCATGTTAACATTTTAAGTTTTATGTGGACTTTCCATAGACTACAGTATTCTCTCCACTTTGCCTGTGCTCTATATAGCTCACCTTAATTTCTATTTTGTAGGCCCCAATGTGAGAATGATTTTTAAAAATCAGACATTTAGTCTGAATATAGAAATGTTTGAATATAGCAAACCCTCCTCCAAATATCATTTTAGGTATAAAATGTTTAAATTACATAAAGTAAAGTCCAGCATATTCATCAAGTTGACCTTTTTATTTCATCCCTTCACTCAGCTTCCCTTTTCCCTGAGTTCCTTATTGGGATGTCTCTCAGCTCTTTGTCCCAGAGATGACCTCTATTGATAACGGAGCCATATAATCCTCCTCCCATGGTAAGCATGCTAAAATAGTCCCATGATTTTGCCTGGTATTTCCAATTACAGTGAGAATATGTTGCTGGGAACTGCGGCACGTGATAGAATTTATAGAGAATAAGGGCTCAAAATGTTTCTATTAAATGTGAGTAAGAGAAAAAAGAGGGAAGATAAAAGAGTGATGTGATAGTTTAGGTTGAATGCTGCTTCAAGGAATTGTCAGCACCTCTGTGAAAACCAGATGTGCAACAGGTAAAGGACTGATTCATGACCCAGGATATAATTTAGTTGTCCTCCTATCAAAAAGGAAAGAATGTTTAGAGTACACAAATTGAATCTTCCTGCTTTTCAGGGGAGAGTGACAAAATATAGAATAGTCATTTATTAGTCTCACATCTCTTGAGAAGATAGCCCTCTTTCGTTCCCACATAAATCCTTCTTTATTGAACCATTGATTCATCAACTTATCCAACCAACCATCATCCACCATTGACTCATTTATTTAACAGACCTTCTATCCATTTTTTCATGTATCCAACCCACCCATTCTTCCAACCATTCACCTGTCCATTCACCCATCCAACCAACCAACTATCTAATCTTTACTAATACATCAAGTACTGAAATGCTGTAAGTGTAATCTATATTTTCTCCTCTCTCTAGGCAGTCACCATAGGGTATATATGCAACACAGATAATGGCTACAGAAGTTGTAATATATAGCTTGTGGACTATGATCTCCAACAAAAACTCAAGGGAATTCAACTCCACTTAACCTCTTTAAGGAATTAATGAATTGTAGGCCAATACTTAATAGCTTTTCATTTATGTTTGACCTAATGTGTGACAGAGTGGATATATATATTTCTTTACATCAAATTAAGTCACGTTGATCTGTAAATGTACCTCTATTTTTTGTAGCACTGAGCAAGACACACACACACACACACATACACAATCACTCTTGGGGAAAGCTCATAAGAGACCTGCATAAAATGAGGTGATCAAAGAGTCATTAAGAGATAACAATAACTCTTTAGGTTCTGGCTTTATATTTTTTAATAAACTCAAGAGATGATTAACAAATATAAAGCCAGAACCTAAAGAGGAATATGGAAGAAACTTGATATTTCAACTTTGGCAAGGGTAGAAGAAGAACAAAACTTATCTAAGGATTTGTATCTCATGCTTTCCCACACATGGAAATTTAGACTGCTGGCAATGTCCAAATTTCCTCAGACAGAGAATTAATCTTAAATAGTTTTAAGCTAATAGGGCTCTGAGATTACACATAGAAGTACATGCTAACTTCTTCAGAAGACTCTGATCTTCATCCAGGCTGACAGTGATTACAGGACACCTTTAATAGAAAGATGCATGTCATTTTCAGAGATAAGATAAGGCAAACATAATTAATCACATTAGTACCCATATTTATAGATATATTATCATATACAGAGTTGTGAATCTATATTAAAATTTTTTTCTCTTTTGTTTGATACAGCTGAATATGAGACTTAATGGACGGGCCATGTTTATTTAGATAATGTAAATATATGGTAAGACTTTGGTAAAATTTTTATTGAAGCCCTGGATGGATGGCTCAGTTGATTGGAACTTTATCCTATATACCAAAAGGTTAGGACTCAATGCCTAGTCAGGACACATACCTAGGTTGCAGGTTTGATGGTTTGATACCCAGTTGGGGTACATACAGATGAGAGCAACCAATTGCTGTTTCTCTCTCACTTTAATCTCTCTCTCTCTCCCCTTCCTCTTCTCTAGAAAAAATAATAAAAACATATGCTCAGATGGGGATTAAAACTATACATATAGTAAGAGATATGCTACTACTATCTTCTACTTCAGCTGTAGATTTGCCTTTATACCATCATTCATGTATGTGAAAGAGTCTGTAGACATGACATTGTTCATGTGTGTGGATTTTTATAGCTGATAGTTAAGTCTCCAACATCATTTTACAAGGGGTGGGGCAGCTTCACTTTGTGCTGGCCAAATAAGATAATTTTGATTAATTAAAAAAGCATACGAGGATTGATATAAATTGTCTTTATCTGTAAGAATGGGTCTCTTTTTAAAGATGTGTTTGAAGTTTTTTAAATCAGATTTTGGGATTAGTATTAATAAGCTACTTCAATTTTTTTGATAGAGCTATTAGAAAGCAGGGGTGGGTGGGTGGGGAGAGATTAACCAAAGAATTATATGCATCCATGCATAATCCATGGACATAGACAATAATGTAGTGAAGGCCTAAGGTGAGGGGAAGGTGCAGGGTAGAGGGGGGTCAATTGGAAAAAAAAGGGAGATATATGTAATACTCTCAACAACAAAGATAAATTTTAAGAAATTCTTCACTTCTGCAAGTCTGTTTTAGAGGTAAAGTCTAAATGACAGTGACAATCACTTTTTAAAATTTATTTATTGATTACGTTATTACACGTGTCCTTATCCCCACATTATGCCCCAAACCCCCCATCCCACACACACACACACACACAAACGCCCTCATCCCTCTGTTGTCTGTGTCCATTGGTTAGGCCTATATGCTTGCATATAAGTACTTTGGTTGATCTCTCCCCCTTACCCCCACTCTCCCCTACCTTTCCTCTGAAGTTTGAAGGTCTGATGGATGCTTCTCTGTCTCTGGATCTGTTTATGTTCATCAGTTTATGTTGTTCATTATATTCCATAAATGAGTGAGATCATGTGATATTTATCTTTCTCTGACTGGCTTATTTCTCTTAGCACAATGCTCTCCAGGTCCATCCAAGAGTAAAATTAACTTTGGGACTCACAACAAGGAAGTTTAGAGTTAATTATATAACTAAGCACCACCAAAACTTCCAAGGGGCAGCTCAGTGCAGTTGCCTTTGCAGAAATTCATGTCACCTAACCTTGTGCTCTGGGTCCTATAACCAGAGAGATACAGGTAACCCTACACAATTTGAGAATTGAGAAGAAAACGTATCAGTATGCCATTCATTCAGCAGATATTTATGGAGCTTGTCCTGTGTGCCAGGCTTCATTCTAAGTGTTGGGGGAAGTGTATATGGGGCAGGGGGTCATCCAGGTCTTCTCTTACAGATACCACATGCTGGCAAGTGCATGTAACTCTTGCAGGGATGTAATGCCATGACATTAGACCTACAGAGGCTCCTTGGCAATAAGCAATCACTAGCACTATTGTGATAAGAACCCATAGAGTTCTCAACTACTGAGTTGATAACCTGAGAATATTTCTGAAAGTGGAACATTTCAAAGAGGCAGCACTGAGACACTTGGAAGAAAATATTTATGAGGTCAGGGAACAGAAACACTCTTTAGACTACTATTAAACTGTATTCTGAGGCTATGATGTGTTACTTAATGTTTTACTTAACTTAACCATGTATATTTACAAATTTTGCTAGTGCTATCCTCTTTGTTTTACCATTTCCTTTATTCTTGATTCCCCGCCCCATAACCTGCATTGAGTGTCTACTATGTACTAGGAGAGTGCTGAGTTAGGCCTATGTATTACTCAGGACCATGCTTCCTAGAAGATCATAGTTCAGCAATATGACAGTGATGTGATGACATATTTAAATACCCTGTTATGAGTTTTATTATTTAAGTATGCAATAGGCCTAGGTGTTGGCAATAGTAGTCGATGGTTATGTTTGCTTAGGGTCAGTGAAGAGGTGAGGGGCATTAAGGAGAGAAAAGATTAGAATGTGAGCTATATCCTGAAAACAGAATGGAGGACATCCTGTTGAGTTGACTTTGCTCCTTTCAACGAAGTATTTTTCTTCCTTCCTTCCTTCCTTCCTTCCTTCCTTCCTTCCTTCCTTCCTTCCTTCCTTCCTTCCTTCCTTCCTTCCTTTCTTCCTTTTTTTTTCTTTCTTTCTTAATAATCACCCAAGTATATTTTTTGCATTGATTTTTAGAGACAGTAGAAGAAAAAGAGGGAGGAAGGGAGCTAGACAGAGAGGCAATGAGAGAAAGGGAGAAAGAGAGAGAAAGATATTTGTTGCCTCCCACACCCGCTTGTCCTGGGGCTGGGATCAAACTCACAATCCAGGTACATGCCCTTTGACCGAGAATCCAACCTGAGACCCTTCAATGTGGGGCCAATACTCTAAGCACTGAGCAACACCAGCCAGAGCCAAAGTAATCTATTTGTATTCTTTTCCCATTTAATGTTTCCAGCAGAACTTAGAAGGACAGATCTCCGGGGTGGGTGAGTAGTCACAAAAATACATACTGATACAATTCACTCTTGTTGATTTGACTGCACATAAATTCCTAAGAGCTTCAAAAATATACGCGGCCTGTCACATGGAATTGGAGACATGTTTTCATGATATTCTCTAAATAGAGCCCAGAGCTGAGGAACCACAACAGGTAAGGGGGAATCCAGACATTATTCCGTTCTCTTTTCTCACACTGCACTCATTAATCTTTTGGCTATTCTGCCCTATAGATCCTAGCCCCTAACAAAAAAGTGCAGGCTTCCAACGTTATAGCAATTCAGCTTCACTAAAGTGATATGAATGGATAAATACTAGTATATGAACGCTGTTTCCTGAACCCATCACCCTTTGATTCTGAGTTCTTTTCCTTTAAGATTTTGCCCTAGACCCCCTATATCCTGCAGAATTTGACTCATGTTTACTTTTATGAACTCCAGTTGCATTCTTGAGGACCCAAATTAAGGTCTTTTCTTTTTGTTTTTCAAATAAAACAAATTGAAGGTAAAACTAACCACATGTCTCAGTTAAGTCAGGCTGCCTTGTAATTCTTGAAAAATAAAAATAAGTGAGTAAGTGTTTTTCAAAGTGCTATTTTAACCTCCTGCCAACACTGCTGTAGTAAAATATGATTTTTTATTATTATTCAAATGTGAGTTTGGGGACATGATTGAGGTTTTCCTATAATCAGTAAAAATGAGGAAACAACTTAAAAATGTTTGGGCAACCTCCAAATAGAGGGGGGGAAAGTTTTTAAAGGTGAATGAGTTAATGTAGCACATGTTATAATAAAAAGCCAACAAAAAGTAGCCCTTATAGTCCAATATTCTGCCACACAAACTCAGTCATTCTTCGGGGAGACTTTACTACCTTATTTCTAATAGAGAGCCCTAATTATAACACAAACAACATGAGAGAATGTTGAGAAGGTCTGAATAATTATCTAGTGCTATGGTCACAAGTGGGTGTACCAGAGCCTGTACCCCATCATTGGCTTTTTCCACCCCTTAAAAATTCTTTCGATTTACAATGTGTGACATTTAAAAAAACACCACAAACTTGTCACTAAATATAAAAAGTGAGGGAGCAAAGAGTAGAACTTTCAACTTCATTGAAAGCAGTCCTTTTTCTTGAAGGTGGTAGTGTCTTTTGTTTTTTTCCACAGCTTTCTTTAAGCATCACATTTATAGTTGTCCTTTCATTTCCGAAGCCACCAAAAAAATGAAGATATGTTTAAATGGGTCATTTATAGTCCTTTGCTCTCATAATTGAATCTAACGTTGCGTTAGTTTCATCTGAAGTGGTTAAATTGCCATCAACATAAACTAATATTTTCTAACTTTGCTGTTGTACCATTGGCTCAAAGTTCATAGTTGAAAAAAGACATTTTGTCAGCCACTAATGACATACACCGCCACAAAGGAAGATTCATGTTAACTCATAAAATAGTCCCTAGTAGCCCTAGATGAACAGAACCCAGTGACTTGTGCTGAGATTCTGTGAGTGCAGCAGATATATAGTCCTACTGAGGAATTGAATCTGAGTGAAACTCAGGGTGAAAGCTATGCTTATTTTACCAAATGCTACTCTGTCTGCTAGTAGAGCTCAGTGACTTCAGTCTTAGGTTGAAGAGGAAAATTGATCAAACCAGGAATAAGTGATAGTAAACTGGTCAATCCAGGTTCTTGAAAGACCAGATACAAACTAGTACCATTTTCAAATTCCAAAGGTGTTTCTCCATTTCCACATAAATTATCACCTACTGTGAAATCTAGGTGACTGCAAACCAAAAAAAAAAAAAAAAAAAAGATTGGCCAGAGGACATTTGAGACATGGAATTGCGCATGGCAGGGAACACTGGGGATCTCAGTGGGAACCTGCCTCCCATGAACAGTGGTCATAGAATTACTATCCTTCTTTTTTTTCTATCCTTCTTCCTAATGTTTCTAAAACTTATGTGGGAGAAAAACTCACCAGATGGAAGTGGAAATGACATGGCCAACACCCAAAGCTCTGATGTAAGCAAGTGTGGTCAAGTCTCAAGTAGGGTCAAGACTCTAGTGTGAGTAATTTGAAATGAGTGAGGAGAAATTTCCCAGTTGAAGTTGGATATGAGGAAGTGAGTGTATAAGGAAACAGGCACCCCAAATCAAGTATGGATCTCCAGGTAATGGTCAAGCGAGGGCTGTTATCTGGTCAGGAACAGATAAGAGGCAATGATTTGTTGCCAGAAAATTATCAACTGTCAAGTCTCTACTCAATGTCTAACTTGTACATAGATGGTTAAAAATGATACCATTAGTCATTTAGTTTCTAAGTAATATCTTATATTAAATGGTAAAATGTTGAAATCATGATTTTATATATTTTTATCTAGATGTGTGTGGATAAATTTAAGCAAATTATATTTAGTCATATTTTCTTTAACTTACATTTTTCACACTTGGGGCACTGATATAAGGAGGATGTGATCACCTAATTAAAGTTTTATGTGCAGATTCATATCAGTAGTGACTAGAATGTTCCAATGGACCCATATTTAAGCAGAAATCTTTCAATTGTTAAACTAATTATTGTTTCTTTAATGCATATGCCTAAACAAAATTCACTGAGCCAAACCTCATTTTATTATTGTGAAAATATAATATGTTGTCCTACAGAAAAGAAAGAAATAAAAACTTGCTTCATAAACAGGGTCCATGTCATATTTTGAAGAGTGAAGAACAACCCTGAAGAGAAAGGCTGTGCATGGTCTATCTCTTGGAGATCCCAGGAATCATCTACTCCCCAGATTCTTTGATCTGGGTCAGATGAAAATACCTACATTGAAAATAATTTTCTTGAAATGTCTTTGTGTTTTAGAGAGAACCACTGATTCTAATTCTAACATTAACAAAGTGACAGTCAGGGAATAGGATCAATTCCTTACCTCCCTTCCCCTCAGAATGCCACATCAATTATGTTCTATGGGATAATGCAACTTCAGGGACTATTTATAAAGAGTTAAAAATGTTTTCCTTTAAATAGAGGCAGTTGTGAATTGGAGGTATGGAATTTTATAAAACTAGGCAATGAATCTTAAAAACTACATCATCATCCTGAAGCTCTATCTCTTTTGGGGGTATTTTCCCTCTTTATAATTCAGAGCTTAGAGGGCTTCTGAAAGCCAACTTGGGAAAAACACCACTATTCTAACTGTAATGTAGAACTTTTAAGTTATGTTAAAATTTAGGCCTAAAGGTTTAATTTCCATGCTTTCTGGTCTTAAGCCAGACAGACTCTAAATATTCACTTAATATGCTTTCTTATGGTTTAATGTGTAGTAATTTTAGCATTTTAGAAAGTTATTTTTCTGAGAAAAAAATGTGTTCCACTGGTATTTCAGGGGGAGGATCAGAGTGGGAGGAAGGTTTAGGAGCCAACTTCCCAATTAGAATTATGAACCTCACCAGTATAACTTAAAAAAAAGGTTAAAAATATTACACATGATTTTTTTTCCATTTTAGCTATATCTCATCCCCAAAATTGAACAACAGGATTAATAATAAAGCTATGAATGTGAATTTCTATTAAAACAAAAATTATCTGACAGGAAAATAAGAAAGCCTTGTATGTGTGTCCATGATGGAATGCAACATTATCCTGTTTCAGAGGGTTCAGTACTGAGTCACAGAACAGAGCCTTGCTTGCCCAGGTACATCTCTCTCTGCCAGAATCAGCATGGTATTGAGGAACAGGTTACCAGCCAAGGTTCCAGCCATCTTTACTGCTTGGTTTTTCTCATAGTACAATGAAGGAGAATGAGGCAGGGGTACCTGCATCTGAGCCCTGGTGGGTGCTTACAAAATATTCACACCACACTCTGCCTGCTAAGAGCTGATGGGGAGGCCAAGACAGACCTATAAAAGGGAAAATAAAAATGCTTAATGGCAGACAATTCATCAAAGTTTCAAGAGACATAATACTGGTACCATCATGCCAATTTATAAAATGTGTAGGAAATTACTTTTTAGCACCCTCAAAATTGTTGCATATTAAACTGAGGTGGATGGGGGGCATGTGCCTTTCCAAAAAAACAAACAAAACAAAAAAAACAAAATTTAAAAAAGTTGAAAACATGGAAATGAGATAAGATAAATAGTAGGCAAATAAGCACACAGTTAGGGTAAGAATTAGAGGTGGAAATTGTGCACATGTTTCCTAAGGAGGTAAAAGGCCACTTTCTGGTCCACACTCCTTTCTCCCCTTCAGCCAGGAATTGCACCCTTAGAAATGCATTTCTGTGGTTTTGCCTGCTCACACTCTTTATACAATGTCAACATTCTTGGGGGATGTGTATTGATTATAAATTTACTCAAGATTTAATGGGTCTATTTCTCAGGTTCCCTTCTTCCCTTGGAGAGAGTGACATTCATATCCTGAAAGTGATGAATGGTGGGCAGGGTACTTTCAGGATGTGGAAGTCACTCTCTCCAAGGGAAGAGTGAGGTGGCGGAAGCTCCAGGTCACCCTTGTGGAGGAAAAGGCATTCACGGTTATGGCTCGTGAGTGAGGTCACCGGCAAAAACTGAATTATATTTCCCTGAAAAGAATACCTTATGGAAGTGTTCTTCAAAGCTTGGTCCTGGTGTGGAACCAGCAGCATTAGCATCCCTTTTAAAGGGGACATGTTTAGACATACAGATTCCTCTGTCACAGCCAGACATATTGAACTAGAGACTGGGGAGGTTGAGCCCAGCACTCTGCTTAACAGGCACTCCGAGTGGTTCTGATGTTCAGGGCAATTGGATATTTATTTCACAGCCACCCCTCTCACCAGCTTTGTTCAATGGGAATCTCTGGGGAAGTGGCTTTAAAGCCTGCCATCTCAATCACCAGGTGCTCCAGGTAATTCCTCTAATCAGGAACTTTGAGGTCTCCACAGTAAAGAGCAAATCTGGGCCAACATGGAATCTGTCTAGCCCAGGGTCGTTCAGAGTACTCCATATCCTTTACGTTCTTCTTCAACATAATTATTATTTCATTGGCATCTCTGCCTTCAAGAGTTTCTATTAATTAAATATGGTGAAATGGACTTCTCCTCTAGAATTATATGCATCTATTACAAGTAGATTAGTTTTGTTAAATTTTTAGATTATAAAGCAGTTTCAAATTCAAATGTACTTTTCATAAGAAAGTGACTGCTCCTTCATTGAACTATATAACTATTCTGGGTGCAATTGTGGGGGAAAAACAACCTTTGTGTAAAAAAAAAAAAATGCTACTATAGAGGCAACTTCAACCTGACCACTCATTTATATGAAGATCATTCTCCATTATCTACTTCCTGCCCACAAATGTCTCCCAAATATCAGGTCAGAAATCTCAAGAGCATGTCCTTGTTTGTCTCAGACTCATCTTGTCAGCCTCACATTAAATTCTACTTTTTATAAAGCAAGTTTACCTTTAATCCTAAAGTCTGGCTCTCTCCTGAGTCCTCCTGAGCAAAGGCACCAGAAAAAGCAGATTCTCTGAATCATTCTGCTGGCTCCATTCTTTCCATACCTGTTGTCCAACTGGTCCTTTTTATTTTTTTCTTCCAAAATCCCAACATTTCCAACTTTGTTTTCCTTTCATTGTCTCTCTGTTATCTCATCTATCTGAGGAACTCAGCTTGTGTCTTTCCTTGCACTCTCTACTTAAGGGGTAAGAGCGTGTGTATTTAGTGATTTGTTCAAGGGCATCCTTTTGGAGAATCAGGGTTTGATTGTGGTGCTGCCTGTTTGACAACAGACAGGTGTGACCTCCAAAATCTCCAGTGAATGTCAAACAGTGATTGTGTCCATTGTGTGATAATGGCTTTGGGCAGGGAAAGCAATCATAAATATACTCAGAAGTAGCATATGCCCAGGGCCCTAAGAACTTTATCACTGGTCTTCACAACAATCTTTAATTTAGATTTTATATTTTGCATACAAGAGTAATGCTATTAATTGAATATTTGTGTCCCTTCCAAATGCATGTGTTCAAGTCTTAACCCCCAAATGTGATGGCATTAGAAAGTGAGACCTATGGAAGGTGATTAGATTGCCAGGATTGAGCCCTCTGCACTATTTACAGTGGCCAAGACATGGAAACAACCAAAATATCCTTTGATAGATGCTTGAATAAAGATGTGGTACACATATACAATGGAATACTACTCAGTCATAATTAAAGGTGAAATACAGCTATTTGTCACAACTTGAATGAACCTTGAGACTACTGCACTTAACAAAATAAACCAGCCATGCAGAGGCAAACTCATCAAGATTACTTCCTTTGCTCACGAGGGCCAGGGCCCTGGGAATGTCTTACCTATATTTCCTAGCTCTTGTGGGCAGCTCCTGCCTGTATGTGACACTATGGGGATGCATTTCAGCTCTCTTCTGCATCAAAATTAATTCCTGATGTTTCATCACTCCTAATGATATTGTTCACTTTAATACAATATTTTATTTTTAATGTTTACACATTAAGCTCTTTCTTCCTCCACCTAGTTAAAAGATTTATAGCTCTTCAAGACATTCAGATATTAGTTATGGAATTTTTCAGGGACCTTGACAGTATAATAGGCACAATACAATTGCAGGCTAAGAACAAGCCAGATGCAGCCTTATTTGATATTGCTTTGTTTTGTTTTTGCATGCCACCCTAGGTGCCATTTGCTTGCGACCCTGCCATTAAGCCAGTTTGAGTATCCCCTATCAATATTGGAGGTCACACTGGTTTCCAATAGAATATAATTAGCTATGTACTAGAAGAAGTTCAGCAAGGCTATAGTCTGTAGTCTCCCGCAGTAGAAAATTTTCAAGAGTAGATTCCAGTTGCCTTTGTAAAGCTCTATCCTGGAGGTGCGACTTGCCAGAACGAGGAGTCTGTTTCCAGAACTTAAGTAAAATGATGCTCATGGGTATTCCAGCAGTTCAGAAGTTGGAATTAGTCATAATAAGCCTATTGAGATAGATTAAGTCATCTGTTGCCAGTGTGACAATGGTCTGTTATGGAATAATATCTTTCTGCATAAATTAGAAATTATAAGCATAACAGCTCTCCTTAGAGGAGAGCTGATTGCAAATTGATCTAACAAAGATGATTTCTTTCTATTTCATGCATAAGATGCCCATGGAGAATGATTTTTCTCTCTATACCCATCATTTTTTTTTTCAGCACAAGCTGAGCTTCCCCCAAGAAAAATAGTAAAAGCTATCAAGACCAGAATTGCATCCTAACTTTTATTGTGTGGGTTGCCAAAGGCCACTGGATTTCAATTGTGCGGATTGTGCAGAAACAAGATGGCAACAATGTTCTTGCAATTGGCACTCCCATGACAAGCCTACTAATTTATCGGCGCTGGGAGATCTGTGCAGTTGTAGCTCTTGGGCTGATAATAGCTGCGCTGATCTTCTAGCTTGGAGGCAGTTCGCCTCGTATTGTGCAGCAGACAAATGCTAAACAGCCAGAGCAAAGGTGCTGTGCTCAGCCATAATTTAAGAGACACTGACATGAAGAAAGTGTTATGATGTTTAACTTATAGGGCATCCAAATGTCATAGACCCAAGCAAGTTCCTATTAGCAATAACTCAGGACCTCTGAAGGGATGTGACATTCAAAACTGATGAGTGCTGGCCCCCTGGGCCTGCTCCGACCTAGCCTCACCCAGGCCACTCAGTAACCTGAGCAGCCCAGGGGTCAAACTGTGATAGCCCTCTTCAATTTAAAGAGTGGCTTCTCCCCACTGCCGAGGTTCTGACTCGGCACAATAAATTTCCCGAAAAGCATAAAGAGCCATCTAGTGTATATCAAATCAATATCATTGTGGCTGGCAGCGATATCTGAGGCCTCAGTTCACAAAACAAACTAGGCCAGGGGCTGGATTTCTGCCCTTGGCAATCAATCAGGCTCTGGGGTCATGGATTTTAGTGTAAATTAACACAGCAGAAACCATCATGCTCCCCAGACGATGATATAATAGAGGATTGGCTTTTCCCCCACTAAACCCCATTTCATTGCTTATACTCTGTGATGATGTTACACTAAGTAGGAATAACAAGAAGTAGTGGTTAGGAAGGTGATGGAAATTGTACGTTGTTCTCAAGAATAAAGTAAATTTAAGACTTTCCAAATTTTACTTCCCAGTAAAATGTTAATATTCACCTGATCAATGCACAGAAAGCATGTAAGTGATTATGAAGCATGGGGTGGGGGAAATATAATTGCACTGGAACCTACTCAACAGTGTAAGACATTTCTAACTGGCCTAGTCAATTAGATAATACTAATTAAATCCAATTACCACATGTGAAAAATGGAAAGAAGTGATGGTGGATATTTTGTTGTGGAAGTGTTCCTCCCAGTTTTCAGCATTGCCTCATCTGTGAAAGATCCAGTGGAAGTCCTAAGGAAACACCTTTATAAATAAGGCACAATGCACTCTTCGCCCAAAGTCATAAGACATAAAAACCCCCATAGGCTCTCAACTTGAAAAATTCATCTCCATTTATTTTTTTAGCAAAGGGGGAAGTGATCTTATCTTCTTGTAGAAGGTACCTAAGTTCTTCTAAAGAATAATTTGTAATGTTCAGTTACATGTGGAGACCTATAAACAAAATAATTTATAGAATAAAATGTACAGGTTTTAGAAAACTTTGCAAACATCTTAAGTTGGGTTGGAGAGATGAATGTCTGTCCTGAATTTATTTTGAAAGAATAAAACAAACTATCCCACCCCTCATCATACTCCTTATAGAATTTTATAGTCTGTCAGTTCAAACAGCATACAGACACAGTGAACCACAGTCCACATTTTCCCATAGCTTAGAATACTTAACATCTGGACCTGGATCAGTATTACAATAGGGCCCCAAATTTGAATGGACACTTTTTATAATTAGTACATTTCGTAACATTAAAATGCACACTGGTGACTTGACCAGTTTGGCTCAGTGGACAGAGCATTGGCCTGAAGACTCAAGGGTCCCAGGTTTGATTCTAGTCAAGGGCACGTACCTTGGTTGCAGGCACATCCCCAATAGGGGGTGTGCAGAAGGCAGCTGATCGATGCTTCTCTCTCATCGATGTTTCTAACTCTGTATCCCTCTCCCTTCCTCTCTGTAAAAAATCAATAAAATATATATTTTAAAAAATGCACACTGGTGGACTAAATAATGTATTTTAATATCACATAGAAGTGATCTCATGAGTGCCAGAGGTGAGTAACTACCAGATGACTGAGTTACTAACAGCTGCTGAGACTTCTGCATTCGTCATTTTCTCAAAAGAAGTGGACAAGGCCATCTACTTCTCTTCACTATTTCTAAGTGTCTTATTGGTCATCTAGTGAAACAGTGTGTGAAGCAGAACATAGTAAGTGTCTAAAGCATGAGTTTAACATAAGACATTGTAATATTGCCAAGTATAGACTAATATTCCTTAATATCACTTCTTTCTTGGGAGTATAATTAAAACCTGCTGGTGGCTTTAAATGAAAAAGTATTTTTAAAAATTATTTTGGCCCACTGTGGCAATTTGTTTGAGATTGACTTGGACTAAGCCATATTTCTAAGACAAAATATCATTTAGCTGGAAATTCTTTGTGTTTGTATGTGTGTGTGCTAATCATTTCCTGAGCATATTTTATTCCATTGATTTTTAGAGACAGTGGGAGGGGAGGTAAAAGAGAGAGAGAGGGAGAGAGACACATCAATTGGTTTCCTTCCACATGTGCCCTGACTGACACAGGGGATTGACCCAGAATCGAACCTGTGATTCTTTAGTGGGCAGGGCCGATGCTCTAACCACTGAGTAACACCACCCAGGGTTTAAGACTCCAGCAAATCATCATCATTGTCATCATCATTATCATCATCCAAACAGAATAGAACAGTTACAAAAACACAATAGATATAGTGGCATCAAGAAGAATTAAGTGTTAGAAAGGAACACAAGAGCAGGTCATTCCTGGCTATAGCTGTCCATCAAGATGACTAGAGGTGACACTCTCTGCACTGTCCCAACAGTGCTGAAGTTCACAATGAGACACTCATATAGCAGCTTGTGTTTGTATTTAAATGTTAGTGATATTATTCTGTTGCCCAGAAACTTGTAAGACAGATAAGAGACACATACTACAAGAAGCCAAACTCTGATTAGCTCCAGTTACTAACTGAGTTTTGAAAAGAATGCCTTAAGGTTAATTTTGGCAACAGAGACACATATGGCTAAGTTTAAGTTCCAAAATAGCCTGTGGACCAAGTTATCACAAATGGTATTTTCTTAAGGCAGAAAAGCTTAATTACAGGACTCTGAGAAGCTCACTAAGAAAAATAAAATAGATTGTGAAAGTAATACTTAACAGGCAATCTCTTTAACTCAGTTGTCATGGAGCAAGGACAAGCACTTGATTACAGTTTGGTACAAGAATGGAGCAAGGCTAAGGCTAAATAAAACCTAGCCATAATCATTGTTTTCACTTTCCAAGATACATGAAATCAAGGCTGGTCATGTATTTGTCATGCATACACCCAAGACGATGAGCTATGAAGAAGACATCAGACACTATGTTTATTCCTCTCAAATTATCAAGCATGAGGCATAGCTTGAGCTTAACAATAATGGGACTGCAACCAAGACCCATTCTTTCAGTTGAGAATTGTGACCTTGCTAGTGCTTGAAAGAATGAAGAGAACTCAAAAATTCTTTCTGTGTACCTCAAGAACTGTGGGTCAGCATCTTAACCAAACATCTGACTTGACTGATAGTTCATTTGATTGAGCATCATGGTGATTTTGGCACTGTGTAAACCCAGTTTTAGTGGGAATGCCAGTTGACTGAATTCTTGGCATGACAGAGATCAAACAACTTACTGATTGAGTGGAAAAACTACATTTTAATTTTTTTTTCTAACAGCAATTTGGGCATCAGATAAAGTAAACAATAATACTCTGAAACTTCCTAGGAAGTTTCATATAGCTGGACCACTAACTATCAGAAAACATATCAGAAGAATTGTCAAACAGTGTTCTGTTTTATAACAAGGATTTTGAAAATTTCTTGTAGTTAAATATTTTCTTTTCTATAGGGCCCAGGCCATGCAGGTTTCCTAGTAATCCCTGTGAGTTTTCTAGGGTTTCTAAAAACAGTACTATGAAAAATATTTTGCATGTAATGTACAGGAGGTGGCCACCAAGGCAAATCATGGACACATCTTGTCTAAGAGACTGAGTGACTAGCTAAAAAGTGGGTGAAGAAAGCATAGAGTCAGGAGCCAGTAAGAAAACAGGGCAGAGTCCTATAAACAGCCAACCACTGGAAATACAAGAAAAGTTACTGGAGACCCAAGGTCAGGAAAGAGTTTATAGGAGCTGGGCAATCATGGTCAAGAACAAATAACAAACATTCAACATTCTAGCATCCTCCCAGACCTAAACTCCTGAACCCATCCTTGAGTCTATGCTTTCTTTCACATTCTCTACACAGATCTTCAAGAAATATTATTGAACCTACCATTAAAATATATTTAGAACCCACTTCTTTCTCTTCACCTTAGTGGCTATGACCCTGATCTGAGCCTCTATCGTATATTTCCTGGACTATTCCATTGGTCTATGTGTTTGCTGACTTCTGTCCCTGCCCTTCAGAGCCTATTCTCAAGGTGGTACTCAGAGTGAGAAAATCACAGTATGAGCCAGATTGTAGCTCACCTTTATTAAATTCTGCAATGATTTTCCCTTGATTTCCCTCCAATGGACCCCATGCCCCAACACTGCTACTTTCCTTGACTCACATGTCCTAGCAACACAGAATTGCAGTTCAAACATAACATGCAGTTCTGCTTTCTAACCCTTTTCTGCATGGGAATTATTCTCGTCACCCTCTTTTTCAATGAGGCCTACTCCACACATCTTATTTAAGATTGCAAGAATAATCTTCTTCCTGTTCCCTACACTCCAGTGTTTCTTTTTTTACACAATGTTGATCACTTTAGAAGACAATATGGTATTTACATTTTGATCATGTTATTGCTGGTGTAAGCCCTCAAGAAGAAAGCAAACTCACTGAAGACCAAAATCTTTTCTGTTTTATTCACTGATATATACAAAAGGTCTTAAGTTGTGTCTGTCATATGGTAGGAAGTAAAAAATATTTTCAGAATAAAAACATAAATGAATAATTGATAAAGATTCTTTTAAAAACACTAGAGAATCAGCCTGTTGCCCCAGAATCATCTGGTTTCACTTTTAATTTAACCAGGTATCAACTATCTCTGAGGCCCTGAAGGTTATAAGAGTCAAACATAGCTGATTCTAAGTAGAGGTGTATGGAGCAACAGAGATCAAATGAAGAAATGAACCTGATGTCGCTGCATTTTTTAATAGGTGTGCTGCATGCTGCACAAGATGGGTACTGTGGGACTAGAGATTGGATGGACCTCTTTGTCCTTCAACTTCTCTTTTTATTTTAATCTTGGGATAATTTAAGATCAAATGGAGTATCTGAGTATTGTTAGGGGATATGTGTCCTTGCCTATAAATATGGCCATTAACCAATATAATAAAAGAGTAATATGCAAAGTAGGCATCACCCTATGACAAAGATGGCTGCCCTCATGGCCACAAGTTGGGGGCGCCCATAGCCACAAGATGGAGGCGTCCAGTCCAGCTCAGCCCCGCCACTAAAGTGGTCAGGCCTGTTAGCCAGGCAGGTGGTTGGGGAGGTGGGAGGCCTGAGGGGCAGAACAGGTGATCAGAGGGGGCTGGAGTGATCAGAAAGTTTTGAGGGTGCCCTACCCAGGCATAAGGCCTGGGCCAGAGGCCTCAGGCCTGGGAAGGGGCAAGGCCAGAAATTGCAGGGGCCTGGGCTCCACAGAGCCAGTGATCAGAGGGGTAGGGGCAGAGCCTGCAATCATAGGGGTCTGGGCACCAGTAGATCCAGCAAAGCAGGGGTCTTGGGGTCCCCTGCCCAGGCCTGCAGCCTTGGCCAGAGGTTGCCAGTGGGGTAAGGGCAGAGCCAGCAATGGCAGGGGGCAGGATCAGAGCCAGTGATCGCAGAGGCCTGGGCTCTGTGAAGCCAGCGATCAGAGGAATCTGGGGGTCCTCTGCCCAGGCCTACATCCTCAGCCAGATGTTACAAACCTGGGCAGGACTGGAGCTGGGATTGGAGGGGCAGGGGTGGAGCTGATGATTGGGGTGAACTGCAGAGGAAACACCTTTTCTAACCACTCATTGGCTAAGCTCCCTGTATGCCACTGGTGATATTCTTAGTAACTTGGGTAATAAGAATCCCTAAAGGCGATCTAGGGTTTTCCCACCACACTCCAGGAGAGAAAAAAATGAAGGTCCACTGCTGGAGGGCTAAGAAATGTCATAACCTGCCCTAGCTGGTTTGGCTCAGTGCATAATGCCTCAGCCTGCTGACTGCAGGGTCTGGGTTCAGTTCTGACCAAGGGCAGGTATATAAGTTGCAGGCTCCTTCCTGGCCAGGGCCCAGGTCAGGGCATATGCAGGAGGCAACCAATCAAAGTGTTCCTCTCACTTTGATGTTTCTCTCTGTTTTTACCTTCTCTTCCATATTCTCTAAAAATCAATGGAAACATATTATCAGGAGAGGATAAAAAAAAAGAAAAAAACAAATGTCATATCCTATGAAAGACACATCTTGAAAATGCCTAAAGAAAGTTGTCATTTTTTACATGGTGAAGGGACTGGAGTGCATGTTGATGAAAACACCTTGGTGGCTGCGGTGACTGGCAGTGGCTGCAACAGTGGGGTGATGGGGCTGGTGGCTTTCCTGATTAGCCTGGTCGCCTCTCACAAAGGGAGGCCAGACTATGGCTTAGGCCCACTCCTGAAGGGGATCAGGGAGTGAGCCTAAGCCGTCAGTAGGACACCCCTGAGGGTTCCCAATATGTGAGAGGGGGCAGGCTGGGCTGAGAACCACCCCCCCCCCAGTGCATGAATTTTGTGCACCAGGCCCCTAGTATATTTATAATGTGAGGTAAAGACAAAGACATAGGAATATATTGAATAGCTTCAACTTAAGAAAATAGTCACTATGATTTTCATTTCAAGATGATTCAGTTAATAGTATGTCATTCTATTTTTCATTTTGTTTCAAACCTTCCAACTAGAAAGCATATAATGATAATAGAATTGCCAAGAAGGCTTCTAGTTCATTATATTATTTTATTTGTGCAGAAATATTAGCACATCCACTTCATGATAATCTTTACATGTAGTTACTGACAAGGCACCTATGAGATGAAAGCTGCAGGTTTGAGCATTTCAGTTTTTTTATGTTCATGATGCCAAATAACCACCTTGAGTAACTTCTAATTTATGCATTCATCTACTTAGATATCATGAAGAAAAAATATCTAATTTACAGGTATGTTTGTAATCCAAAAAAAAAGATATAGAAATCCCAATATGTGCAGAGTGTGAACAAAGCAGCCACAAGACACTTTACTAGATAAAGTGATGATGGTACTATCTGGGTTTAGCTGATTTATTTTTACCCAAAATGTCATACTTTTCAAGTTTCTGACTAAAAAATATTTACATTTTAACCTAATATAATTAGGAAATCACTGAGCTGAAACATTACAGAGGTTGGTTTTCACTATAATTTCTGCATAATACTATTCACATTTTCTAGGTAGTAATTAGATGCATTCAGGATGAATGATTCCTTCAGGGCTTATTCTAGAGATTTTCCCCCCCAAAATTTGTGTCAAAGGTCATCCAGGTTGGAGAACAATGTCACCAAGGAAGACTACAGATAAAAGCTTCAGAAATGAATCAATGGTCATAGCCAAATATTTAGATATTTAAATTATCCAAGCAGAATGCTAATAGAGCAGGATCTCAAATTTACTTATTACTGGTGCTTATAGAAAATAAAATGAGCATATAGCTTTATAAGAAAACTGTATAACTGATGTCACAGATATAAGATTACCAAACTAATTTCAATAAGTAGGTAGAAGTTAAGAAAAGATTGCTTATTTTCAATCTTGATTTTAGGGGGAATAGAATTTTACTTCAGTTGCCCTGATTTTGTAAGCCTTATTTTCCTCTTCACCTAATGGGTCTTATACTATACTAGAGGCCTGGTGCACAAAAATTTGTGCACTCGGGGGTCCCTCAGCCCAGCCGGTACCCACACAACCTGCCACCTGCCACCCACACATCTCGCCCCACCCACCCCACACACATCACCTGCCACCCGCTGATCTCGCCCCCCACCCCCACACCACCAACCACC
>PVJC01023809.1:0-26079 GCA_004026665.1 Murina feae | reverse complement strand
CATAGCAGTGATGTCGTTTTTCATTTCTTCTTGGTTCTTCTTCATTTCCTCTTGGTTCTTACACATACTGTCAAATTTGTCTTCCATTCTTTTCATCCACCTTATGACCATTTCCCTGAATTCTTTCTCCGACAAATTGCTTGTTTCCCTTTCATTTACTTCCCTTTCTGGTGATGCCTGTTTTTCTTTCATATGCGGATTGTTTCTTTGTCTCCCCATGATCTATCTTCTCTGGGTCTCTGGTTATATACTTTTTCTCTCCTGTGTTGATTTAAAGGCACAAAATACAACACAGCAAGGCACAATGCACAAAGATGTGAACCCAAATGTATTCACGATACTTATAACCCACTAATGGTTACCACCATAGAAAAGAGAGTTAGGGGGTAAAAAACGAAAGAAAAAGAAGAAAAGAAAGGAGAAAGGGAGTGTCAGAACAAATTTGGGAAAAGAAAGGCACAGAAAAAAAAAAGTAAGAGCAATAAAAAAAGAATGAAATAGAAGGGGGGAAGAGATTGTATGGGGAGAAAACTCAAATAGAATAGCTACTAGTAGCAACAAATGCCATCTACAAAACCTAGAGATGAATGGAGTACATCAACTAATCAATCAATTAACAATTAACATCTAACAAGGTTAGGAGAAACAGAATTTAAAAAAACAAAACAAAATACAACCAAAAAACAAAAAGGAAAAGTGAGACCGTCTCACCAAAAATTATAAAAAACCCTAGTATAATAAAATGATGCTATAGGAAATCTGAAAATAAAATGAAGAACACTAATCTCAAAATAATATAAAGATAAAATAAAATGACTCTTAGAAAAAGAAATAGTAGTAGTAATATTATTGATTAAAAATAAAGATATAATAATTAAAAAGATAAAATCAAGTGAGGAAAAAAGACAAAAAATTGTTTCTTAATGGAGAAAAGAAAAAGAAACAAAATTTTTTTTTAAAAAAAGAAAAAATTAAAAAAAGAGAGAAAAATGTGCAGTAGTGAGGGTCATTCACTTCTTCTGCTCTTCTGATTGGTGTGTCTTAGTCTTGTCAGCTATTCAGGAGAGTATGGAAGTTTCCTGTGATTCACTGCTCCTCTGTGTCGTAAACCAGTCCTGATTTAAAAGCCGGCAGTATTTAGGTTGTGTTTTTTAAAAAAAAATCCTTTTTACAGTTCAGGGTAGAGTCTGGGTGTGGCTGTATTAGTTGCCTGGATACTGGAGGGAGGGTTTGTCTCCTCAGGGCACAATGGCTGCCTAGGTCCCAGGTTCCGGCATGAGTCAGCACCAAACTCGCTGCCACCTCTCCTGGACCCCCCTCTCTCTCCAGATTCCACAACCCAGTACCCTCTCCCACACTCCAGCCACAGGTAAATGTCTGTATCCACAATGCCTTATGCGTGGGGCTCAGTGCAGTTAGACTCCGACCACAGGGGCGGGAGAGGCTGCGGCCGCGCATGTACCTCTCCTGCTGGCACCCTTCAGTCTTTACTGTGGACCCAGATGTAGAATCCACTTCGAGGGGGCACCTTCTCTCCTGCCTGCACGCCCCAGCCCTTTCCTGATTGTGAAGCCAGATCACGAATCCCCTGCCGACCAGCAGTTCCAAGGACCCTCTTTCCACTGCGCCGCCGGTCTCAGGAGACGCGGCTGGGTGCTGGCGCCAGTTCTGTGCGGAGACTTTCCGATCCTCAGGGCTAAAGTCTGGTAAAATATCTTTTCCAAAGCCTTGAATTTACCTCTCTCAGGAGTCTTCTGTCTTATCCAGCTGCAGGCTGTCTCCCAGCTCGATCTCCACTGCCAATTTGGGCTGGAAGCTACTCGTTTCAGCTGCTTTCCCTATCTGCTCTGGGACAAGGCACTGTATACGTCTGCCTAATCCGCTGCCATTTTTAATCTCCCAGCACCATTTATTAAAGAGGCTGTTTTAATTCCATTTTATGCTCTTGCCTCCTTTGTCAAACATTAATTGAGTATAATGGTTTGGGTCAATTTCTGGGTCCTCTATTCTGTTCCATTGGTCTATATGTCTGTTCTTGTGCCAGTACCAGGCAGTTTTGAGAACCGTGGCTAGGTAATATAGTTTGATGTCTGGTATTGTAATACTTCCAACTTTGTTCTTCTTTCTCAGGATAGCTGTGGCTATTCGAGGTCTTCTTTTACTTCAGATGAATTTTTGGAGAGTTTGCTTTAGATCTTTGAAATATGCCATTGGTAAGTTAATAGGTATGGCATTGAATCTATAAATTGCTTTTGATAGTATGGTCATTTTCATGATGTTGGTTCTGCCAATCCATGAACATGGTATGTTCTTCCATTTGTTTATGTCTTCCTCTATCTCTTTTTTCGATATCCTGTAGTTTTCCGAGTACAGGTGTTTTAAGTCCTTGGTTAAGTTTATTCTTAGGTATATTATTTTTTTGATGCAATGGTAAATGGGATTGTTCTTTTCATTTCTCTTTCTGTGAGTTCATTATTGGTGTATAAAAAGGTCATAGATTTCTGGATGTTAATTTTGTATCCTGCTACATTGCCAAATTCATTTATTAAGTCTAGTAGTTTTTTGATGGAGTCTCTGGGATTTTCTATATATAGTATTATGTCATCTGAAAATAAGGAGAGTTTTACTTCTTTTCCATTTTGGATGTCTTTTATTTCTTCTTCTTGTCTGGTCACTGTGTCTAGTACTTCTAATACTATGTCGAATAGGAGTGGTGAAAGTGGGCATCTTTGTATTAGTCCTGTTCTTAGGGGAAATGAATTTAGTTTTAATCCATTGAGTATGATGTTGGCTGTAGGTTTTTCATATAGGGCTTTTATTATGTTGAGGTATGATCCTTCTATTCCCACTTTGCTGAGAGTTTTTATGAAGAAAGGGTATTGGATTTTGTCAAGTTCTTTTTCTGCATCAATTGATATGATTATGTGATTTATGTCTCTCAGTTTGTTTATGTGATATATTGCATTTATTGATTTGTGGATATTGTACCATCCTTGCATCTCCAGAATAAATCCCACTTGGTCATGATGTATGATCTTTCTAATGTATTGCTGAATCTGATTTGCTAGAATTTTGTTGAGGATTTTAGCATCTATGTTTATCAAGGATATTGGCCTATACTCTTTTTTTGTGGTGTCTTTGTCTGGTTTTGGGATTAGGGTAATGCAGGCTTCATAGAAAGAGCTTGGAAGTGTGTCTTCCTCTTGAATTTTTTGGAATAGTCTGAGGAGGATTAGTTCATCTTTGAATGCTTGATAGAACTCCACTGTAAAGCCGTCCAGAACAAGACTTTTATTTACGGGGAGATTTTTGATCACTGTTTCAATTTCTTGAGTAGTTATAGGACTATACATGTTTTTTTATCCTTCTGGATTGAGTTTTGGGAGCTTGAATTTTTTAAAGAATGTGTCCATTTCATCTAGGTTGTCCCTTTTGTTGGAATAGAATTTTTCATAGTATTGTTTTATAATCATTTGTATTTCTGTGGGATCAGTTATTATTTCCCCTCTTTCATTTCTGTTTTTTGTTTACTTAGGTCTTCTTTCTTTGCTTCTTGGTGAGCCTGGCTAGAGGTTCATCAATTTTGTTTATCCTTTCAAAGAACCAGCTCTTGGTTTTCTTGATCTTCTGTATTGTTTTGTTTTGGTCTCTATTTCATTTATCTCCATTCTGATCTTTATTCCTTCCTTCTGCTTACACTGGGCTTTCCTTGTTGCTCTCTTTCTAACTCTTTGAATTGTAGGGTTAGGTAATTTATTCGCATTGTTTCTTTTTTATTTTATTTTTTTTTATTTTTTTTGCTGTAGGCTTGATGAGCTATGAACTTCCCTCTCAGGACTGCTTTCATTGTGTCCCATAGATTTTGGATTGTTGTGTTTTCTTTGTCATTTGTTGCCGTGATGCTTTTTATTTCTTCTTTGATCTCTCTGGTAATCCAGTCATTGTTTAATAGCATGCTATTTAGTTTTCAGGTGTTTGATTTTTTTAATTGTTTTTATTACAGTTGATTCGTAATTTTATTCCACTGTGATCTAAGAAGATGTTTGATATGATTTCTGTCTTCTTGAATTTGACGAGACTTTGCCTGTGACCCAATATATGGTCTATGTTTGAAAATGACCCATGTTCACTTGAGAAGAATGTATATTCTGTTGCTTTGGGGTAAAATGTTCTGAAGATGTCAATCAATTCTATCTGATCTAGTGAGTCATTTAAGATTGATGTTTACTTGCTAATTTTTTGTTTAGAAGATTTGTCCAATGGTGATAGTGGGGTATTAAAGTCCCCTACTATGACTGTATTGCTGTCGATCTCTCCCTTGATATCCTCCAGAGTTTGTGGGTTTTTTTTTTTAATGTATTTGGGTGTTCCTGCATTGGGTGCATATATGTTTACCAGAGTTATTTTTTCTTATTGGATTTCTCCCTTTAGTAATATGAAGTGGCCTTCCTTATTTCTTTTTATGTCCTTAATTTTGAGGTCTAATTTGTCAGATATAAATATTGCTACTGCAGCTTTTTTTCATTTCCATTCACCTGAGAAACCTTTTTCTATCCCTTCACCATTAGTCTGTGTGAGTCCTTTTTTCTGAGGTGGGTTTCCAGTAGACAGCAGATATATGGATCATGTTTTCTTATCCACTGAGCTACATTATATCTTTTGATTGGGGCATTTAATCCCTTTGCATTTAAAGTTATTATTGATAGGTACTTATTTGTCACCATTCTTTTGCTTTAAGCCTGTGTTCCTTCTTTGCTTCCTATTCTTTTTATAGCAGACCCTTTAGCATTTCTTGCATTGCTGGTTTGGTGGTAATAAACTCCCTTAGTCCTTTTTTGTCTGTTAAGCTCCTGATTTCACCCTCAATTTTGATTGATAGCCTTGCTGGGTACAATATTCTTGGATTCAGACCCTTGCTTGCATGACTTTGTATATTTCATTCCATTCCCTTCTTGCCTGATGCGTCTCTCTTGAGAAATCAGTTGCTAGTCTGATGGGGGGCTTTTTGTAGGTAACTTTCTGTCTCTCTCTGGCCACTTTTAAGATTCTTACTTTGTTGTTGGTGTTTGCCAATTTAATTATAATGTGCCTTGGCATGGGTCTTTTGGGGTTCATTTTGTTTCTGACTCTGTGAGCTTCTTGGCTTTGTGTGAGCTTTTTCTACCCTATATCAGGGAAGTTTTCTGTCATTATTTCTTCAAACAGGTTTTCTATTCCTTGCTCATTTTCCTCTCCTTCTGGCTCCCCTATTATGCAGATGTTGTTTTGTTTTTTGTTGTCCCAAAGTTTCCTTAGGCTCTCTTTCTGTTTTTTAAGTTTTTTTTTTCTACATGCTGCTCTGTTTGGGTAGTTTTTTCTACCTTGTCTTCTTGCTTACTGATGTGGTCCTCTGCTTCTTTTTGTCTACTATTCATGCTGCTTTCTATTGAGTTCTTCATAGCAGCAATGTCATTTTTAATTTCTTCTTAGTTCTTCATTTGCTCTTGGTTCTTAAACATATTGTTGAATTTATCTTCCATTCTTTTCAGCCACCTTATGACCATTTCTCTCAATTCTTTCTCTGACATATTGCTTGCCTCCATTTTGTTTACTTTTCTGCTGATGCCTCCTTTTCTTTCAATGAAGGCTGTTTCTTTGTCTCCCCATGATCTCTCTTCTCCAGGTATCTGGCTATGTTGTTCTCATTATCCTTTTCCTAGGCAAAAACTGACATTTCTGTGAAAAGGTGGAGAGCTCCTCTGAGTCCATGTATTCACGCTGCTGAAGATCTGGTATTCCTGGGTTCACAGCTGTTCCCTGGGTGTTGTAGATTCCCAGGATGTATAGGTTTCCGATAACAACCACTCTCCCCTTCAAGATGGTGTGGTCCCGCAGCACAGTTTTGCTCAAATTTCTGACTTCTTGGTATATGAAAATCCTAGAGCCTTTTCTCCAGGAATGTCATCTCAGCCAATTCTCCTTTTTGTTCTACTAGTACAAATAATTCCTCCAGAAAAATGCTGTACTTTTTATTTGCAATTATTATCCATCATCCTTATGAGATATGTACAAATTGTGAGCAGTGGTTCTAAAACTTCAGTTTGTATAGGACTCAGCTAGGAGCAAATTTTAGCATGCAAATTCCCAGTTCTCACTCTGGAAACTCTGATTCAGTTTTCTGGGTTAGATTACATATACATTAATCCTCACCTGAGGACATATTTGTTTATTTTAGAGAGAGAACAGGGGAGAGAGATTAACATCAATGTGTGAGAGAAAAATCAATCAGTTGTTTCCCGTATACAATCTGACTGGGGATCGGACCTGAAGCCTACATATGTTCCCCAACCGAGAATTGAACCTACAGCCTTTTTGGTGTACAGGACTGCATTCCAACCAACTGTGCCACCTGGCCAGGACATACCTTAGATACACTTTTTTAAAATGTATTTTTACCATCATGATTTATCCCCTCTATGCCCTCTTCTACCTCAATTCATCCCCCCTGCTGCAGTCACCACACTATTGTCTGTAGATATCGTTTCTAAATAAATATTTATTTTTATAATCATTTTAGATTTACAGAAAACCTGTGAAGATATAACAAAGAGATTTCTTGTAAAATACACACCCAGTTTCCTCTGTATTTGACACTTGACATTAGTATGGTATATTTTTCACTATTAATGAGGCAACAATGATGCATTATTATTATCTAAACTACACACTTTATATTTTCCTTGTTACCTAATGTCCTTTTTTTCTATGCCAAGTGTCCACCCAGGATACTACATTACATTTAGTTGTCATGTCTCTCTAGCCTCTTTTTGACTGACAGTTTTTCAGACATTCCATGTTTTTTTATGACCTTAACAGTTTTGATGATTACTGTTTAATTTGATTTTTTTTTTTAGGAAACACATCTAATGAAATTTGTCTGATGTTCTTCTCATGATTAGACTGTGATTATGAGTTTTAGGGAGGAAAATCATAGAGATGAATTACCATTCTTATCACATTATACTAGCAACACAGATTGTCACTGTTTACATTAGTCTTGATCACCTAGTTGAGGTGGTTTTTCCACTGTAAAGTTATTTATTTTTCCTCATTTCCATACTGCCTTCTCAGGTAGGAAGTCACTATATGCATCTCATACTTAAGGAATATGGAATTAAGCTCTACCTACTTGAAGGTGGAGTAATTACATAAACTATTTGGATTTTTTTCCCTAGGGGATATTTATATATTCTATTCAATTTACTTCATCATTTATATCAGTATGAACTCATGGTTACTTATTTTATACTTTTGTTTATAATCCAATACTACTTTATTTTGTTGCTCACATTGTTTCAGTGTGGGCTATTACAAACTTATAGCTGTCACCTGTGCCACTTTGGCATACCTCCATCATTGTTTTTATTTCTTTCTTTTTGACACTTCCTTACTTTAAGTCATTATAAAATGCTCCAGGCATTTCTTGTCCCTTTCCAGCTTCAGTCTTAGAATCATCCATTTCTCCAAGGAGTCTTGGTTTCTTTTATTGGATAATGGTGTTAGACATCAAGATATAGGTAGTAGGTATGTTCATTGCTGCTGGAGTGTCATTGTTCTAGGTCCTCTCATCTGACAGAGAAAGGACATATATGTCATATACTAATCTGTGTGTGTATACCTATGTATTATCTATATTGTTTATATACACATTTGTATCTATATTAACATAAGTAAGTTCATAATGATGTATTCATCTCTAATCATTACCACATGGGTCATTCTAGCTTCTCCCCTTTCTTATATCAATCTCCCATTCCAAAGGTGAGAAACCTGGCTCCTACCATCCTCCACTCATTTACTTAGTTGTTCAATTCCAGTATACATTTTGGTGATTTCAGAATTATTAACCTGTATCCCCATGGAAAACAACTTTACCAATTAGCACTTTTATAGTTCCTTTTGCCTTTAGTCTTATTCCCAAAGTTAGTTAGATCAGCAAGAGAGGAATAAAGGAACTTTTAAACACAGAGAAAACAAATAAAAGAAAAGGAAATGGAGGCTCTGAAAACTGAAGTCCTTTATCCAAAGATCACATAGCTTATAGATGTCTGAGTCTGGATTGGAATCTAGGATTGTCTAATTTCAAAGTCAGTTCTCATAAGCACTATGCTCAGCTGTCTCTCATGGTTCAAGTGAAATGGGTATAACAGCTATTAAGAGTAATAAAGTGATGTCTAAGAAAATCAAATAAGGCTTAAATAAAAAGATATTCTTTCTGAGTATTTTCAATAACTATATCTTAGGTTTCTGTTTTAATATCTTTGTCCTTAGTCCAATTATTCTTTTGGTTCTCTTGGTAAGTGTATGTATTGTAACAGGCACCCATCTTTCATGAAGATCTTCATTAGACAAATGACCCATGACTGAAAGGAAAGATGGTTCTATTTTATATTTTGGAAATGTGTATAACAGGAATTCCAGTAATTGTGTGACATTTGTCTTTTTAAACATTCCAAAACTAATGGCTGTATGGTTAATGTAATTTTTAAGAAATTCAGTCATTTAATTTCCAAAGTAAGTTAGATGTCAATGTTAAATTTTTAAAGTATTCATGCTTTACTTAAATCTCTGCATGTGATTTTTCTTTGCGAATTTGATATTATATATTTCTTAGCAAAAGATTTCTTTTGGCAGCATCTTCATCAACTTATATTTGCAACTACTTAATCTAATAAAAGAGTAATATGCTAATTGTGTCACTCCGCTACATCCAAAGCCATGCCCACCAGCCAGAGCGACTATATGCAAATTAACCCAATCAAGATGGCGACCAGCAATCACAGAGCTAGAGCAAAGAGGAGGCTTGGTTGCTCTGGAGATGGAGGAAGCTGCCTGCCTAGGCGGGCTGTGGTGTCTGCTCAAGGCAACAAAGTTTCAATTATAAAAGATAAATAAACCCCAGATACCTGCTTCCAGCCAGCCTCACTGGGAGCTTGGGTGGCTGGGGCTGTGGCCAGCCTGAAAACAGCCATCACCCCCTCACCCAGGATGGCCACACCCTCATGGGGTTAGGGTCCCTGCTGGGGGGCTTGGCCAGTCTGAAAATGGCCCTCAGCCCCTCTCCCAGGCTGGCCAGGATCCCCAGCAGGGACCGCCACCCTGAAGGGACTGTGGCCAGCCTGCAAACAGCCATCAGCCACTCACCCAGGCTGGGCAGGCACCCCAGCAGGACCCCCCTCCCTGAAGGGGATGTGGCCAGCCTAAAAATGGCCCTCAGCCCCTCACCCAGGCTGCTCAGGTACCCCAACAGGAACCCCACCCTGAAGGGGCTGTGGCCAGCCTGAAAACAGCCATCAGCCCCTCACCCAGGCTGGCTAGAAACCCCAGCGGGACCCCCACCCTGATCTGGGACACCCTTCAGGGCAAACCAGTTGGCCCCCACCCATGTACCAGGCCTCAATCCTATATAATAAAAAGGTAACATGCAAATTGACCCTAACAGCAGAATGACTGGGAATGACTGGTCACTATGACACACACTGACCACCAGGGGGCAGACGCTCAATGCAGGAACTGCCCCTGGTGGTCAGTGCACTACCACAGGGGGAGCTCTGCTCAGCCACAAGCTAGGCTGACGGCTGCCTGTACAACGGTGGTGGTGGGAGTCTCTCCCCCCCCCCCAACAGCGCTAAGGATGTTCGACTGCAGCTTAGGCCTGTTCCCCACTGGCAAGTGGACATCCCCTGAGGGCTCCTGGGCTGCCAGAGGGATGTCTGACTGCCAGCTTAGGCCTGATTGCCCAGGGAATGGGCCTAAGACAATAGGTGGACATCCCCAAGGGTTCCCAGACTGCGAGAGGACACAGGCCAGAGTGAGGGACCCTGCCCAAGTGCACAAATTATTTGTGCACTGGGCCTCTAGTTAGTTTATAATTCGTGCTTACCTTCATGTAGCATTTGATTAAAATAAATTTGCTGTAGCTCTAGTGATGAAACTTACCATAGTACACCATTTCTCAATGTAAGTCTATTTCACATTATATTAGCCTTCCTCAAGGGATGGACACATGAATTCTTCATACCTATATGGATTTGGAACTAAGCACAAGGCCATTCTATCATATCTCCTTTGAATTTGACAAATATGTGTTGAGATTAATAAAACCTCAAAATTGACTCGAGTCCTTTTCTGGTCATGGTCTCAAGACATTTCTTTGACACCAGGAAATGTTCATATTCAATCTGATTTGTGCCTACAAAGAATGTACTTGAGATTGCTATATATATATATATATATATATATATATATATATATATATATATATATATATATTTGATATAGTGATATGTAGCATATGATTCCAAGTTGGGAGCTTAAGGATTTTTATATTTTTATGTGGATTTCACATGAAAATTTAGTTATTAAGGTTAATTCTTTACATATCAATGGAATAATTTTGTGGAAAAAAAACCCTGTGGAGTGTGAGTAATCTTAGATTTTTCTTTCTACCAAAATAGTTTTTAATAAAGTGTTATTAGCTTCTCATTAGGTGTCATATATAACACACTTTTCTTTACATACCATGAAGATATTTACGAAATAAAATGCATTTGAAAGCCATATTTAAAGCAACTTTTCTGTTTCATTTTAAACTGGCATTTACCTTTCCAATTTACTAACGGGATTGATTTGGCTTATTTGTGACATGCTACTCAGTGTTAGGAGTCTATCTTATCTCTCTTTCAGATTTTATTTCCCCTACAGTTTTCTAAAGTTGTTAATTTTCTATAGGTGCTTTTATGATGCACTTATTCCCAAGGATAGATATGCTCAGATAATATTTGGAAATGCATAAAAAAGCAAATAACTTTTATTTGTCTGCTTTGGGGAAGTGAAGGATTAATGGAGCAGTGAAAGAAAAATAACTGAATTATTGTTATAGATTTTTAAATAAAAACAGATTTGTGTAGCAATTACATTTAATGTTAAATAATATTTACACTGTAACCTATTTTGATATAGGATGAGTAAGAAGATACATGTGAATATTGAGAGACTGTGAAGTGTCATGTCTCTGAGGCATCATAATTATCATCATTAAACTATTTACTATTCAAGCTGTTTTCAATGCACTTGCCATACCTCCTTCCCACCTTAGTCCCCTGCCCTTAAATTAAGACACGGGAGATTGTAAATTTTGAATTCTATGTAATGAGTTTTTATAACTCCTCTTCATTGAAGCAACACCCAACTTTGCTTTCTAAAATTTGTTTATGTCAGTCATATGTTCCTATTAATGTCTATGTGGCACCTAAATCTGACACAAGCTAACTCCCAAATGCTCATTTTCAGCATTTGCACTCTAATACCTGTGGTACTATTCAATGGTCAGTGGGACAAACTGACCTTCCTTCCATCCCTCCTTTTCCCTAATATGTCACTTTAAAATTCAGTCATGTCATATAGTATGAACTCAAATTTTCCTCAGTGAAGCTGTGACCTGGGTATGCCCATCTTGGGGGCAATTATGAAAAACTTCAGGTCCTCTTCCACTTAATGTGCCTTAAAAACAGCTCACGTGTTATCTGTTCTGTCCTCTCAATGTCTCTCTACTTCCACAGTTCAACCTTCTCTAAGCTAAATATACCCCAGTTCATACCAAATTTATCCTCTTAGAAATCTTTCCTCCAGCAATGGTGGCAATTGCCAGATCAGATGACCCCCATCCTACACCAGTAGAACTGGTCAGCAGAATCCAAGCCCAAATCTATATTGGTATTTTGATCATGGGTTATTATTTATTTTGCTCTGGCATTTGGAAGACACAGTATTCTTCTCATTATATGATCTCAGCTCTCAGCTGTTTAATTATGTAAGGGTGTTTCAGACAAGTGAATATTGGAATATTGGAATATATATATATATATATATATATATATATATATATATATATATTGATTTTAGAGAGGGAGAGAAAGATAGAAACATCAATGATGAGAGAGAATCATTGATTGGCTGCTTCATACACCCCCTACTGGGGATCGAGCCAGCAACCTAGGCATGTACCCTTGATTAAAATTGAACATGGCACCCTTCAGTCTGCAGGCCCATACTGTATCCACTGAGGCAAACCAGCTAAGGCTGGATGATATATTAATAAAAAATAGAATCTATCATATGTTAAGTTCTTAATATGTGCTAGTCACATTATATGTCTTCTGTCATAATCACAACTCTTTGAACCTATTATTATTTTTAGTCCATGACAGTATATCACATAATAGACTACCAGTAAATATCTGTTGAATGAATAATTAATTGATGTTTAGGAGATTAAATAGCTTTCCTAAGATCCCAAATAACTTAAGTGACATTCTGCGGGCCCTCAAATCTAAATGTTTAAAATGTTACTAGGGGCCCAGTGCACAAAAACGTGTGCACTCAGGGGTGTCCCTCAGCCTGGCCTGTGCCCTTTTGCAGTCTGGGACCCCTCTGGGGATGTCCACCTGCTGGTGTGCCTGGCCATCCTGGGTGAGGGGCTGATGGCTGTTTGCAGGCTGGCCAAGCCTCTCAGTGGAGAACCTCACCCCATGGGAGTGTGGCCAGCCTGGGTGAAGGGGTGAGGGCCGTTTTCAGGCTGCCCACAGTCCCTTCAGGGTTCAGGTCTCTACTGGGGTGCCTGGCCAGCCTCAGTGAGGGGCTGAGGCCTGTTTTAAGGCTGCCCACAGCTCCCATTGACCCAACATCCCAGTGAGGCTGGCTGGAACCAGGTTTCTGGGGTTTATTTATCTTCTATAATTGAAAGTTTGTTGCCTTGAGCAGAGGCCTAGTCAGGCAACAAAGCCTCCGGTTTGCTTCAGCTCCGTGGCTTCTATAATTGAAACATTGTTGCCTGGAGCAGAGGCCTGACTGGCCTAGGCAGGCAGTTTCAACTCCATCGCTGGTGCAATGGAAGCTTCCTGTTTGCTCTAGCTCCATGGCTGCCAGCTGCCATCTTGGCTGGGTTAATTTGTTGGTGGGCATGGCTTGGCTGGTGGGCATGGCTTATGTGTCTCAGAGTGATGGTTAATTTGCATATTACTCTTTTATTAGATTAGATATTGCATAATCTGTTTTAAACAAAATTTTAAAGAATGAGTTTCCTATAAAATAAACATATATTTTATGTTTATTACCATAATACTTTAGTTTTATTTTTACCTTGATTTTTGTATGATTTCTCATTAATTAATTTATTCATATACTTACTAAATATTTATTAAGCACCTACTGTGTGTCAGGCACTTTCTAGGCACTGGACATACTGTGGTAAATAAAATAACAAGATTTTATGAATGGCTAATTTTTCAGAACATTCTGCTGTGTAAAATCTGGCCTCTTAGGTTCTGAGGAATATATGGCAAGTCCTCATATGTTCTGTAGCACTTATTCTTTTCAATGTGTTATGCACAACTCAACTGTTTGTTGAATGGCATGGTGATGTCATAGGAAAAATACTTTAGTGGGAACTGAGGTCTGGTTTTGCATTTACTATCACTGTGATTTTACACAAATCACTCCATCTGTATGAACCTCAGTGTCCTCATCTCAAAATAGGAACAGAAATCCCTGCCTCACTAACTCCTAAGTGCATGTTAAGGTACAAAACTCTACAAATTGTTCTCATTCCTATTATAACCATTGTTTACTGACTGGATAAACAAAATAAAGTTATTTTTACATTGGGAGAGGATGAAGTAGCAGAAAATGAGAAATGAGCCTGAAAAATTAAAGTTAACATGTTAACATTGAAACTTCTATCATTCTCATTGCTTTCTTGAACTGACTTCAATAGATTGTCATATTTTAAAAAAACTATCCTAGTAATGACTGACACTAACAGTTTAAAAGAGCTAGAATATGCCTGGCTGGTGTGGTTCAGTTGGTTGGAGTGTCATCTGGTGAACCAAAAGGTTGCAGCTTTGCCACTCAGAGCATACTAGTATACCTGGTTGGGAGTTCAATGTTTATCTTTCACATTGATGTTTCTCTCCCCCTTCTCTCTCTCTCTCTTTCAAGTCAATAAAAACATTATTGGGTGAGTATTTTTAAGAAATGCTAGAATGTGCCTGAAAAAAAATGATAGTGTTTGAGTTGTTAAGAGTTGTTGAAGTTATAAAGAGACCTTAATTTAGGGCTCTCTTTTCTTAGGTTCCCCTCACAATGTAGAGAGCTAAGGAATATCAGGTAAGGCAGGAAAGACTTGGGAAATATAAGTGAATGCCTCAAAACTTTACTAGTGTTTAGTGTACATATGGAAAGAGGAGAAAAAAAGGCTCTTAGATCTTCATAGGTTTTCTTCTGGGAGGAGTTTCAAGACTCCTCCTAGAGTCTTGTGGGTGTAATGGAGTGAGGGTTAATTTGCATATTACTCTTTTATTAGATTAGATGCTGATAATTTCTCATAATATTTTCTCAGAGTAATGGAAGGCTGATAATAGGGTGGGGTTGTAAAGAATTTCATCTCTAATCACAGTCACAGCAAAGATAGGAGAATGTACACATTTAAGAGTATTTTTCTCAGTGAAGTTATATTATAAAAAAAAAAAGTTCCAGTCTGATTACGTATCTCAATATTGTTGCTAATATCTACTAAATTTGCATAGTCTTCCCTCATCTACTTCCAAAGCTTGAAGTAGGAACATTGTGCATTGAACATTTTCTATTTTATTATTATTTTTTAAATATATTTTTATTGATTTTAGAGAGGAAGGGATAGGGAGAAAGAGAAACATCAATGATGAAAGAGAATCTTTGATGGGCTCCTCCTGCACACCCCTTACTGGGGATTGAGCCTGCAACTCAGGCATGTGCTCTGACCAGGAATAAAGCCATGACCTCTTGGTTCAAGGGTCAATGCTTAACCACTGAGCAACACTGACCAGGCTTATTATTTTTTTAATCCTCATTTTAGGACATGCTTAGAGAGAAGAAGGCAGGGATGAAGGATGGAGGGTGAGATGGGGTGGGGGGTGAGAAGAAAGATTGAGACATCAATGTGAGAGAGAAACATTGGCCAGTTGTCTTCCATACTTGCCCTGTCAGGGGTTCAAGCCACCAACCTGGCTTGGAATCAAAACAGGAAGCTTTCAGTAACACAGGCTGAGCCACTCTGGCCAGGCTCTAACTATTTTAATAAAAATACCATTGCCATTATGGAACATTGAGGAGGCAGGGGACATAAGACATAAACATTGGGAAGAAAGAGAGCCATTGTAACTATGTCAGTAATGATAATTTTCCAAAGTTCTGAAGCAAAGATACAATATGAAAGAGTGGAAATTATAGGTTGATAGGTGTTTAGACACATGTTTGAATCTCTTCATGTTTGCATACCATTATACAGTGTATTCAATACCATCTCCTTAATCTTCTTATTTGTCCCTTTCCTCAATGCTATGATGGCTAAGGCAGATTGTCTTTTTTGTTTATACCCATCGAAATTTCTTTTCCCATAGTAACTCTTTTTGTTTGGGGAAATGTCCCCTCTCCAATACATAGGATGAAGGATACTGTGATTATTGACTTTCCCACCTGAACCACATGATTCTGCAGTGGGAGAGAATCAATGAACACATGATCAGTGATGTTTAGAGAAGGATCCAAATCATCTTGAGGACATCCCTGAATACAGTTGTGCCTGATGTTTGTTCCACCCTTATGTTTTTAATATGACATTTTTCTTATGTATCAGTTTAAGTTGCCTTAAGTTCTTTGCGACTGAACAAGTCCTGAATAAATACCCTCAATATAAAGAAGAGGAAACCAAGATTCAAGTGTTAAGTATATGTCCTAAAATCATTCCTAGTATGTAGAGTTAGTACCCAGATCCAAGCTTCTTGATTCAAAGCTTAGTTTTATTATTAGCTTAAGGTGACCAGACGTCCCGCTTTTGGCAGGACAATTGCGATTTTTAACAGTTTGTCCCCTGTCCCACGATGTTTTTAAAAAGTCCCAATTACTCTTTGTAATATTTTAAGTAATAATTAAAAAAAGAATAAAAAAGAACCCCCCCCGGTCAATGGTGTACTGCTTTAAATCTGGTCACCTTATATTAGGTAAATGCTCTATAGTTCTGGTTTTACCATTAAATACCTGTAGAGCTTTAAACAAACTGCTTAGCAACTCTAAGCCTTGGTTGTGTTCATTTGTAAAATGAAGTAGCTGGATAAATTATCTCTAGGGTACTTTCCAGCCAAACATTTCTCTCATTTTTAAAATTATATATATAAATTTTAAAATTATACATATATATATATGTATATATGTATATATGTATATATGTATATATGTATATATATATTGTACCTGGCCACGCGTTGCTGTGGCTCAGTCTGGTTAAATGGAAAAGAAAGAAAAGAGAAAGCGCATATTTCTGATATGTTTAATTGCACAATAACAGTACGTGTGGGTATACAATGCGCCCTCCCGGGCGGCTGCCCCTGGCACACTGCTGTCCCATCCTACCTGGCTGGTCTGGCCTTGCACACGTGCGCCTCTGCACAACGGGCCCCCTAGTGCCAGCCTGCACCCCCACTCCCCACAGGCAGCCCACGCTCTGCTCCCTGCACCTCACGCCCAAAGCACCCAGCTGCTCCTGAATCCTGCAGGCAGGGGCCCTCACGGAGTCGCCCAGAAGCCGGAGGAAAAAGGAGCTGAGGAAGCTCCCCGCCCTCACCCGCCACACACTCCAAGAGCCCTTGGCTGCCTGCATCGGGGGGACCATGGCAGCTACCCGTTCCCTGAGCCCCAGCCCAGCCCCAGCCTAAGGCCCAGCCCCGTGCTGGTTGATATTTCACAACATGATAACTGGCACACCAATTGACTTCCATCCCTGGCAGATCCAGTGAATTTCAAAATTCTGTTGGATAATTAACCACTTCATCTACCTCCACAACAGTGTTGAAGGACTTGTATGTGACTGCCTGGCTTTGAATGTTAGACTGAATAATATAGTTAAGTTCATAGCATGTGTTGCTTTTATGTCCAACAGATGGTGATGTTTTTCAAAAAAGCATGTTTTTACCTGTTTTTTCAAAAAAAGCATGTTTTTTACCTGTCACAGTGTGACATCTATATAAAGTAGGTATATAAAAACGTGTGTATTCGAATGCAATGTTGTGTCAAAATTTCAAAGTAATCAGTGAAGAACTTTCAGAGATTTGAGATTTTGAACAAATGAACATTTACATTTTTACTTATATAGATATATATACTATTATATATATTATAATATGTATAATACATTATAAATTATATATTATATATTATATATTATTACATGATATATAATATTATATATTATATTATATTATATATATATATATATATATATATATTATATATATATAAAATTATAATTAGTGGCCCAGTGCACAGGGGAGGGAGTGTCCCTCAGCCCAGCCTGCACCCTCTTTAATACGGGACCCCTCCAAGGATGTCCTACTGCTGGTTTACAGGGATCAGGCCTAAACTGGCAGTCAGACAGCACTCTCACAATCCGGGACTGCTGGCTCCTAACCACTCATCTGCCTGCCTGTCTGATTGCCCCTAACCACTCTGCCTGCAGCCTGCTCCAACTATTCCCTGCTGCTAACGTGCTCACTCCCAAATGCTCCCCTGCAAGCCTGATCACCCCCAACTGCCCCCTATGCCAGTGTGCTCACCCCCAACTGCCACCCCTGCTGGCCTGCTCACTTCAAATTCCCCTCCCAGCAGTCTTGATCACCCCCAATTGACCACCAATGATGCCCTGCTTGCCTTCAACTGGCCCCCCTGCTGGTCTGCTCCCCCCCAACTGCCCCGCCCACTAGCCTGATCACCCCCAATGCCCCCCTCCACCAGCCTGATCACCCACAACTGCCCTCCCCTCTTGGCCTCTAACCACCTCTACCTTGGCCCCGCCACCATGGCTTTGTCCAGAAGAACATCCAGAAGGTCTCCTGGAAAGTCTCCCAGTCTAATTAGCGTATTACCCTTTTATTAGTATAGAGGCCTGGTGCATGGGTGAAGGCCAGCTGGTTTTCTCTGAAGGGTGTCCTGGATCAGGGTGGGGGGTTCCCTTGGGGCGTGGGGTGGCCTGGGCAAGGGGCCTGTGATGGTTTTCAGGCCAGCCACACCCTCATCGGGTGGGGGTCGCCACTAGGGTGACTGGCCAGCATGGATGAGGGGCTGATGGCTGTTTTCAGGCTGGCCAAGCACCCCGGGGACCACCAGGCCCCCAGCCCCTCCTTGAGTGGAGGCCAGGGTGGGCAGGAAGCTTGGCTTCCTCCATCGCTGGGGGCAACCTAAGCCTCCTGCTCGCTCTAGCTCTGTGGCTGCCATGATCTTTGTTGGGTTATTTTGCATACTCATCCTAATTGGTGAGCATAGTGGAGGGACAGTCAATTTACATGTTTCCATTTTATGAGTGCACAAAATTTGTGCACTAGGGGGTATTCCTCAACCCAGCCTGCACACTCTCCAATCTGGGACCCCTCGGGGGATGTCTGACTGCCTAACCTGGCAGTTGGACATCCCTCTCACCATCCGGGACTACTGGCTCCTAACTACTCGCCTGCCTGCCTGCCTGCCAGCCTGATTGCCCCCTAACTGCCCCCCTGCCAGCCTGATCGCCCCCAATGGCCCTCTCCTGCAGGCCTGGTCACCCCAAACTGCCCTCCCTTCCAGCTATCTTGTGACAATATGGGGGCAGACAAATTGTGGTGGTCATCTTGTGATGATGTGGGGGAAGCCATCTTGTGATGACATGGGGGTGGACATCCTGTAACCACATGGGGGTGGCCATCTAGTGGCGTCCATCTTGTGACGATGTGGGGCAGCCATCTTGTGATGCGAGGGCATGAGGATCAATTTGCATATCATCTCTTTGTTATATAAGGTTCTCTTTTTGTCTTTATGAGATTTTATTTCATTTTAATTTTTAAGATTACAATTGAAATTCAATATTACATGGTGGGCAAAAGTAGGTTTACAGTTGTGAGTACATGAAACAGAGAGCTTATTCTTGCGTTATATATTTTTCCATACAAACAACTATAAAACAACTATTCACACCTTCTATATTAGTTTCAGGTGTAAAGTTTAGTGGTTAGACATTTATGTAACCTATGAAGTGATCCCCACGATAAGTCTAGCACCCACCTGGTATAATACATAGTTATTACAATATCGTTGACTATATATTCCCTATGCTGTTTTTAATCCCCATGACTATTTTATAACAACCAATTTGTACATCTTAATCTCTTCACCTTTTTTTCATTTAGCCCCCCCAATCCTCTCCCATATGCAAAGTATCAGTTTGTTCTCTGTATCTATGAATCTGTTTCTGTTTTATTTGTTCATTTTTTTTGTTTTTTAGATTCCAAATTTAAACGCATCAGATGATACTTGCTTTCTCTGATTTATTTTGCTTAGCATAATATCCTCAGTTCCATCCATGTTGTTGCAAATGGTAAGCTTTTATTCATTTTTATGGCTGAGTAATATTCCATTACTCATGTGATATATATATATATATATATATATATATATATATATATCACATCTTCTTTACATATTTATTTTTAATTAAACAAGTAAAATATAAGAAATTATGATTGTAAAAATTCCATACATCGTATATTAAGCTGAAGTAGCTTTGACTACTGAGCTAGTACCTCTTCCCTTTATACCAGTTTAGTGTATATTCTTTAGAAATTTTTCTATAAAGAAATAATTTATAAATAAAAATGTTTCTATATAGCTATTTAGTTTGTTTTGTATCTTTACATGTATTTTAACTTAAATTTTCTCATATTCAATGCAATTTTGTACAGCTTACTTTTATCTTTTAACTGTGAGTCTTGTAGATTTTCTAAGATAGTGCATAAGATCTTTTTTTCTTTTAAACTTACCCACTGTATCTGCTATATTTTATTTATTCTTAACATGTTTATGGATATATGGATAATTTGCAGTTTTTCATTGTGATAACTAGCCTATTATGAGCAACCCTATCTATATTTGCTTTGTGTGAACATCCCAACACAGAAACCAATGAATACCAACTTATATTCTTACCAGCAGTACAGAAAGGTTCCTATGTGTATGTAGTCTTGCCAGCTCTTAATATCATTAAACTTTTAAAACATGAAAAAATAAACCATTGTTTTGAGTCAGTATTCCATGATTTGAGGAAGGTTCAACAACTTTTTATATATTTACTAGAGGCTCAGTGCACGGATTTGTGTACTGGTGGGGTCCCTCATCCTGGCCTGCGGGGATCAGGTTGAAACTGGCTCTCCAACATCCACTGAGGGGTCCTGGATTACAAGAGGGTGCAAGCCAGGCCAAGGTACTCCACTGGTGCACGATCAGGGCTGGGGAGTGGCCACGGAAGGGCTCCAGGGTGTTTCTGGCCCATCTCGCCCAGTCCTGATTGGGGCCGATCAGGGCCTGCTGGCCTGGCAGGGACCATGGGAGATTGGCCAGCTGGGGAGGGACCACAGGAGGGCTGCAGGGCATGTCCAGTCCATCTTGCCCAGTCCTCTTGGATCCTAGCAACAAGCTAACCTACCAGTTGGAGCGTCTACCTCCTGGTGGTCAGTGTGCATCATAACAACTGGTCCAATGGTCAAATGGTTGAATACTTAGCATATTAGGCTTTTTTTTTATAGGATGATTCCCCCTCCCCGGTGGATTGCCACATTCTGCAATTCTACGTATCTGGCTATGTGGTTAACCTGGTTAACCATGGTCTTAGTGTTGCATTGTACAGTGTTATTCACTGAGGTATACTTGCTCAACTGACATGAAATTACAGAGCATTATGCCTAGAAATAACTGATGTTTAGCTTTCATTTCTTTCTACCCAACAACCTGATTTGTAAACTCTATCTTCAAAATCTTAGCCAAATAAGCATACAACTAATGCTTGAACTCTGCCTCTTGAGATGGCTCACTCCATCTCTGGACAGTTCTGTTTATTAGAATAGTCTTTCTTGCATTAAACCAGATGTTGCATCTCTATCATTTCCACCCACTGTCCTGAGCCTCAGAGAACAAATCTGCCTCCTCTTCCACATGGCAGATTTTCTGATATGTGGTGACAGTTCTGTAATACTCCAAGTCATCTGTTCTTCAGATTAAATATTCTGGTTCCTGTCTGATTCTTATTGGGATAGTTTTAAGGTCCTCCCACCTCTGTAACCACTTTCTACTGGACAATTAAGTCCTAGTTTAAATGTACCCTTTAAAAAAAGAAATGTTTCACTGAATTCAATACCTTAGGATGTACTTAATAATATGAATAGCGATACTTACAACAATAAAAGTTAGCCTTATTGAACATCAAGTACTATGCTAAGCACTTTACAGGTATTAATTCACTTAATTTTTATAACTATACTAGAAGTTAGGCATTTTCCCCCTCATTTCACCTCTAAGGAAACTGAGGCCCAAGTAAGTTAATTTACCTAAGACTGCACTGAACAGAGTGGAACTAGAATTTCTCCTAAGGCTATCATATTTCAATATATGTGCCTAAGATAACATTAGTTTTTAAAAATTCTAATTGATTCATAATAAGTTAACTATCAACTAAAATCCCCAAACCTTACTTGAATGGCCACTACTTTTCATCTGTACAATAGTGCTTTGAAGCCCAGTCCAGGACATTATATTTGTGTCTGTGAACTTGCACATAACCTCACTTAGTCTATTATAACTGGGAGGCCACAGTGCTACTCAAGACATCTCCTTTATCCTTTTTTCCCCTCCCAGATTCAGTTAGCTGGCTCTCTTGTAATGATTGACTTCACATTTGACACTCTTATCTACAGAACCATATACTACATATTTTCAGCTTAGTTGTATATGGATGAACTGCTTGCATTATTTTGCTTTCCTTTTCTGTTTATATGCAGAAAGCAGGTTCCCGGTGTGGAGGCGACTGGGTATTGTTCTACAATTTTGTTGAGGTCATCTACTCCATTTTTACTTCCTGCTAGAAGATCAAAAGCATTTACCAACTTGTCATACGCTTCATGTAACAGTCAGTGTTGTTTATATTCCTTTCATTTTTGTTCATCAAGGATATGCTTTAAAATGATACTGTACACAGACTTGTCACCTCAGTTCCTGCCTTTCTACTTAAGAAAAATATATGTTTTAGTTTATTAGCTATAAAATTAAATGTCCTTTATTCTCTATTTAGGCTTAAATTGAATTAATGCAAAAATTAAGAAATTATTTGGGGCACATTTCTGCTATCTTTTTTACTTATAACTCAAAAATAAATGGAGTGGTATAGTGGAAAGAAGGGATAGGGGATTAGTGGAAGTATAGGCAAGAGATCTAGTTTCTACAATAAGTTCGCTCGCCATTTGTTAGTATGAATTGGCCGAAGTCATTTACCTTCCCCAGAATGTAAAATAATCCGTAAAAAGAGATGATGCGAATCAAATGAATTTAAGACCCTTCACTACTCAAAAGACTATCCTGAACTCAATATATAACTGTGATAACATAACTCATAATCTACCAAAATGTTGAAAAGGCTTTGTGTGGGTACTTTGTAAATCTCTACTCAAGCTTTATACAAAAAATCATTCAAGGGTAATGTCTATGAGAAGCATTGCCCATTAAAAATTAGAGAACAAAATATTCTGAGCACTGCTGAGTGCTGTGTCTGACAAAAATAGAAATTACGGTTGCATCACCTTCGAATTGTTTTTAAAGCTTAAGTCCTTGTTTGGCTGGTTGTAGGTAAATCAGAGAGGCACTTTCAAGTTTTGCTGTTGAAAAGAGAGTCAAACGCTACAGTCCTGTGTATATGCCCTCATAATATATCCTCTGGAAGACAAGCCCCAAGGAATGTTGAGAGACTCTTGAAATTTATTCACACACCTGCACAATCAGCCACCAACTTATTAAAAACACCTTTTCTGTGAAAATGCTCATTTGCTTTCTGTGTCTGAGAAAAACATCAAATTAAAAACATCTGGGAAGTATCTTCAAATGGATTTATAAATATATTTACAGTGATAAAAAAGACAGGTTGAATTATTTTGTTTCTGTAATGTAATGTAGATTTTCAAATAACTTTCCCATAGCCTACTTGTATAAATGAAGATATTAGTGAAGATAACATTTATTTATATGAATTTTTCAAATACCACTTTTCTGATTTTTTTGCCTTTTTTATTGCTTGTTTGTTTATGCTAAGAATATATTTCACTGAAGTGAGAATTTACTGTTTCAGAGTGTTTTTTTTTTTTTGTTTCTTTCCATTTGGCATATTGGCACATTGATCTCTTAATAATATAACTTGATAGCTGTAATAATGTTTAAATTCAGTCCCAGATCAATAACTCAACATGGCCTCTTACTGGCAACATTAGCAGTGGATATTTTTATGTTTAGGGGCCACAATGAATAAAACAACACAAGATTAAATCAAGTAAAAGAGAAAATGATGCAATCAAGAGACACAATAAATGCAAGATTTATGAGTCTGCTCTCAGCATCACATAGCTTACTATTTACAGCAAACTTTTTATTTAAGTAGAAAGGGTGCACTCCAAATTAATGATAAAATTATATATATATAATTTATATATTAATATAAAATAATATATATATATATATATATATATATATATATATATATATATATAATAGAGAAATATTCTAATTAACTGGGACGCCATAACGGGTCAACCAGAAGGGAGGAGGTTGCTCGTGAAGTGTTGGGTGTGGGGCAGCCGGGGTCTCCACAAGCCTGCGCTGGGGGAGGGCCTGATCAGCAGTGTCCATGGCTGCTTCAAGGGCTTGACAGGGAGGTAGGGCCAGTCTGGCAGTGGCCGAGACTGCTCTGAGGCCCAGGGGAGCAAGGCAGAGCTAAATCGGTGAGTCAAGGATGGGCAGTGCCATAATTTCGAATTGCGTGCTGAGCTCCTAGTGTGTATAATAAAAGCCTGAGTGACTGTACAGCAGAACAACTGATTGCTATGATGCGTGCTGACCACCAGAGAGCAGATTCTCAATGCAGGAGCTTCCCCCTGGTGGTCAGTGTGCTTCCACATGGGGAGCACCACTCAGCCAGAAGCTGGGCTCATGGCTGGTGAGCGCAACTGCGATGTCAGGAGCCTCTCCCACCTCCGCGGTAGCGCTAAGGAGCAGTGAGCCAAGTGGTATGGAGTAGTGATCAGGCGGGCGGTAAGGAGTGAGGGGTCCTGGACTGCAAGAGGTTTCAGGCCAAATTTCGTGCACTAAGCAACCGTTACAACTGGTCAACTGAATAACCAGTTGACTGGTCACTATGATGCGCACTAACCACCAGGGGGCAGACACTCAACTGAGAAGCTGCCCCCTGGTGGTCAGTGCACTTCCACAGCCAACCTGCCACAGTTGGCAAAACTTCCACAGTCCCTCCCCCAAGGGCCAGCTGGCCCCAAATAGTCCCTATTGGGACTGGGTGAGATGGCCCTAATTGCCTCAATCGCCAGCCAGGCCAAGGGAACCCACCCATGCACAAATTCATGCACCAGGCCTCTGGTAATATAATAATTATACAATCTAATAATAGTCATTTATTATCATTACTAGAAGCCTGGTGCACAGGATTCATGAACTGGTAGGGCGCATGGCCTGTGGGGATTGACCCTCTGTGAAAGTGCAGCTCATCCTGGTCAGCTGAGTGGCTGTGGACCCACCCTCAGAGCAGCTGCTCTGACGGTGGGCCCTACTCATCCTGGTCAGCCAAGCAGTGCTCCCACTTTGGGAGCACACTGACCATCAGGGGGCAGCTCCTGCATTGAGCATCTGCCCCCTTGTGGTCAGTGCACATTGTAGTGACTGGTTGTTATAGTTGTTACAGTAGTTATGGTCATTACAGTATTTCAGTCACTTAGGCATATATATATATATATATATATATATATATATATATATATATTCTTATGGAACCACTGCTTTATTTATTTATTTATTTTATTTTTTAATACTCAACCAAGGATATTTTTTCCATTGATTTTCAGAGAGAGTGGAAGAGAGAGGAAAAGACAGAGAGAAATATCATGTGAGAGAAACATATTGATTGGTTGCCTCTTGCACATGCCCTGACCAGAAGCCTGCAACCAAAGGATGTGCCCTTGACCAGAATCTAACCGAGAACCATTTGGTTCACAGGCTGACACTCTATCCACTGAGTCAAACTGGCTAGGGTGGAACCCATGTTTTATATGTGCTCCATTGTTAACCAGAACATTGTTATGCTGTGTGTGACTGTACTTTTGTCTTTTAACCTTCATACTAGCTTTATAAGTGATCAATCTACTGCTTTTACTGTACATTTACCTTTATCAGTGAGAGTTTTGCTGTCCTAGGTTTTCTTATTATTTTTAAAAATTTTTTATTGATTAAGATATTATATATTTGTCCTTATTGCTCCATTGTCCCCAATCCTCCCCCCACTCATGACCTCACCCCCCTGTTATCTGTATCCATTGCTTAGGCTTATATAAATGCATACAAGCCCTTTGGTTTATCTCTCCCCCTTCCCTCCACCCTCCCCTACCTTCCCTCTAAGGTTTGATGGTCTGACCGATGCTTCTCTGTCTCTGAATCTGTTTTTGTTCATTAGTTTATGTTGTTCATTATATTCCATAAATGAGTGAGCTCATGTGATATTTATCTTTCTCTGACTGGTTTATGACTGGCATAATGCTCTCCAGGTCTATGCTGTTGCACATGGTAAGAATTCCTTCTTTTTTACCGCAGTGTAGTATTCCATGGTATAGATGTGCCAGGGTTTTCTTTTTTTTTTCTCCTTTTTTTCTTTTTTTAAAATTTCAATTTCTTTATTTATTAAGGTATTACATATGTGTCCTTATGCCCCCATTACCACCCCCCCACCCATGCCCTCACCCCCCTGTTGTCTATGTCCATTGGTTAGGCATATATACATGCATACAAGTCCTTTGGTGCATATATCTTTTCAAATTAGTGTTTTCATATTCATTGGGTAAATACCCAGAAGTGGAATAGCTGAATTATATGGTGGTATAATTTTTTAAA
>PVJC01023808.1:0-26072 GCA_004026665.1 Murina feae | reverse complement strand
CCCTGGCTGGTTTGGCTCTGTGGACAGAGCATTGGCCCACGAACTGAAGGGTCCCGGGTTCAGTTCTGATCAAGGGCACACACCTCGTTACAGGCTCGGTCCCCAGGCCTGGCGGGGCATGTGGGGGGGGGCGGGGGGCAGCCAATCAATGTGCCTCTCTCACCTGGATGTTCCCCTCTGTCTCTCCCCGTCCCTTCTACTCTTTCTAAAAATCCATGGAAACATATCCTCAGGTGAGGACGCACAACAAATGAAAAGAGAAAGAAAGGGGGGAGCAGGGCAGGCGCCTGAAGCCTGTGCTGAGGAGGCAGTGGCTGTGGAGATGGGGTAAGGGGATACCCGCCCCCTCTCCCTCTTCCGGGCGAAGACTGCACAGGCCTCTCCCTGGCACTCCTCACAGACAGCCAACAGGCAAGCGCGATCAGTATCCCCATTTTGCAGACGTGAAGACCGAGGCACAAGAGGCCGAAGGGCACACAGCTCTGAACATGGCACATCCAACTCCCGCCCATACGGCAAAGCCCAGCTCAAGGACAGGCCGCCCTGTCTCCCAGCTCTGCTGGTGACCCTGTGACAGGCCGGCCCACCTCTCAGGGACTCCGCCCGCCACCCAGCACCCTTGGCCTCGCAGTGTCACTGCCCAGCGGTGACCCCAGAGGCCAGGCAGTCTGGCTGTTGGTCCTCTCTCTGCCGCCTGGCTCTGGCTCTCGTTGGCTGTTCCATGAGACGTCCATGGCAGCGTGGGACCCGTGGGAAGACACGAGGAGGGCTGCCAGCACCCCACTCTGCACACTGCGTTCCTGGGAAGGGGCTTGGGGGGGGCGGGGACTGCAGAAAACGCCCACGGAGCCCAGAGAGGTCGCATGTCGTTAGGCAGCAGGGTGTTCATGGCAGCCAGTGTGGCGGGTGGAAACTCTGGAGCCAAGTCTTCCTCATTCATGGCCGGTCCCCTCTGCACCCACCCTCACTCGAGCCTCAGGATGGGCCCTGCCTCTCCCCAAGTCCCACCAGACACAACCCCACCCTCCAAGCCCCAGTGGAAGGCCCTGCTGTTCAAGGGCCCTAAGAAGGTCCTTTTTCATCACCCACATTCAGCCTCAGTCTCCCCATCTGCAAAATGGGCTGACACTAGTACCTGCCTCAGCAGCTTGCTGTCTGAAGGCCACATTCAGCTATTTCCTGACGGCTCCCCTGGCACGCCTGCATCATAGCATCTCCTGCCCTCTGCCCTGGCCACACCTGCCCTTTGGGACCTGTCATCTCGTCCCTTAGCCCCCCCTGCCCTTTTCCTGGAGGCTCTGCCTTCCCCCTCCCCATGAGGGGTCATTTTAAATCTGCATCAGATTCCCCTCGCTTCCCTGCTGAACCCTGGGAGGCCCCTTAGAATACAACCGAATTCCTGCTTCCCAGGACACAGGAGCCAGCAGGAGCGGCACCCGCTACCCTTGGACCCACCCACCTGCCCCGCTCCCCACTGCTCGACGCCAGCCCTGCAGCCTGCCTTGCTGGTCCCTGAACGCAGAGCAGGTCCCCCGCCTCGGAGCCGGTCCACCTGCAAGGGGCTCCCTCCTGCAGAGGTTTCCACAGCCATCTCTTCAGGTGAGGACAGACACTCAGGATATGCTCATCGGCCATTGACAGATGGGTACAGTAACTCAATAACCGAAAACGAACAAACGAACGAATGAACGGATGGAATAAAACATCTAAGTCCCTAAGTCCCAGTGCAGCATGTGGCAAAGAGCATGGGCTGTGGGTTCAAACCCCAGACCTAACTTTTTTTAAAATCAAATTTATTTCAGAGAGGAAGGGAGAGGGAGAGAGAGATAGAAACATCAATGATGAGAGAGAATCATTGATCGGCTGCCTCCTGCACGCCCCACACCGGGGATCGAGCCCGTAACCCAGGCATGTTCCCTGACCAGGAATCAAACCATGACCTCCTGGTTCATAGGTCGACGCTCAACCATGGAGCCACACCGCAGATCTAACTTCTAATTTCAAGTCGCTTTGCCTGTCCGAGCCCGTTTCCCCGTCTGTAAAGCAGGAGTAATATTAGGACCTGGGAGGAAGAGGGAGCAGCTATAAATCTGACTTCAGAGCCACGGCGGGTGCTCGGTGCCCGGCCCAGGCGTACCCCTGGCCGTGCAGTCCCGGGAGCTCCTGGGATAGGACGCAGTCTCTTCTGCAACAGCCAGACCTTGCCTCTCCCAGCTGGCTCTGCTCCCTGCAGGCTGCCTATGACTCTTGGACAAACCTGGCCCAGGGCCCAGAGCGCGCTCCCCGGGGTACCGCTCTGCATCCCAGGATGGCCACAGGCTGACTTAATGGCCCAGGAACTCTGGGAATTTCCTGGCAAGGAGGCTCCTGTTGCCTGGACATGAGAACAGCTGAAGGACGGCCCTGGCAAGACAGCTGCCCCACCCCCACCTGGTCTCCAGGACCTGGGATGGGAAGCCTGGGGTCTGGGCTTGACCACGCAGGCCGGGCACTGGGCTAGTCCAACCCCTGGTCTGTTTGGTGGGCCTGTTATGGGCAAAGATGGGGTCCCCGAACCTCAGCCACCTCACAACCCTTTTGGCCTGAACAGACCAGGTGTTCCTGGCAACTCCCGCCCAGTGTTCGGGGCCTTGAGGAAGCTAAGAGGTGGCCTAAGGCAACTCTTTCCTGTGACAGACGTGGCAAAACCAGACACAGTCACCCAGAAAGGGGTGGCTAAGCCATGGCTGTCCCCGTCCACTACGCAGTCTGCAGGGCACACCCACACTCATCAGACAGACACATATACTGACCAGGAGCAGTGACGCGGAGGTCCTGTGGCCACGGAGTTTTGAAGGCCCAGTCCTGCCCTCAGCCACTTGCTGCCCGGCCCTGCTCTCCCCATTTTACAGATAAGGAAACTGAGGCGCAGAGGAATGACATGCCTGGTTCAAGGTCACTCCCATGGCTGAGCTGTGAGCCAGTCCCAGGGAACAGATTTTTTTTTTTTTTGGGAAACAAGAAAGACTTCATTGGTGATGAATCAGTAAGAAAACCATCGGGTGGAGGTCTCAGGGTCAAGGGCTAACTGTATGCTGGGGTCCCCACATCCCATGGGAGGGTCCCCAGCACAGCTCTGGGCAGCAAGGAGGAAAATACAGCTACCGAAAGCTCTCCATCGACTTCTCACCTGCTCCCATCCTGCCCTACGGATCCGAGGTTGGAAAAGGCCAGAACAAGCATCCACAGGGTCCGTGAGGGGCGGCTAGGGCCCAGCCAGGCTGAGAGGGGCGGGCCGTGGCGCCTGGCACCCCCATACCTTGACAGAAATGCACACACATGCAGTGTTCTCACACATGCGGATCTGCAGACGGTCACACACGTACTGGCTGTGGCCAGCTTCACCTCCGTGGCCACCACTCGGCCTCTCGGCCCTAAGGACAAGGCTTTCTGTCCGTTTCAAGAGGTTTAGGAGGCTTCTGACCCTCACCCCTCAGCCTCCTGGGGTGGAAGCGGGGAAGGAGGACCCCTTTCCTCAAAAACAGCCTTTTCAAATGGTGTGCCGCGGTAGACGCACCCGGTGCTGAAGGTTTAAAACATGCAACACCTGCCCTGGCCCGTTAGCTCAGTGGGTAGAGCGTCGGCCTACAGCCCGAAGGTCCTGCGTTCTATTCTGGTCACGGCTGCAGGCTCCTCCCTGGCCCAGGCCCTGGTTTGGAGGCAACCAATCGATGTGTTTCTCTCTTCCAGATTTCTCTCTGTCTTTCCCTCTCTTTTCCACACTCTCTAAAAATCAATGGAAAAATATCCTGGGGTAAGGATATAATAATAATAAAACATGCAACACCTGACTATTTAGTCAGGGGCCTGACCTCTTTGCCTTCAATTGTCAAATTAAAAAAAAATGACAATAGCTAGCACGATAGCTGTCCAGTGCGAATGAATCAAAATTATACGTGTGTGTGTGTGTTTGGTCGGAGGGGAAACACTGTAATTTCTGTGTGTCTCAGAATTGTGTTAGCTCGTGTGTGTGGGATGAGAAAGACTGCCAATCGCTGGTCTGCAGACGGGGCGGCCGTGGCAGAAGGCGGTGGGCAGAGAGCAGGGAGCCTTGCAACAGGGAGCCCAGCCCCCCTGGATCGGGACACACTCTCTCTTGCGGCCTCCAGTTCTGACCGTTAGAAACTTGTCCCCTAGAATCTAGTACCTCAGGAGGCCAAGGACAGAACGGCACGGCCCCACGGCGACTGCGATGCCCCGACGGGGACTTCGGGAACAGGCGCGAGGAGTCCTAGTTGGCTGCTCTGCCCACTGGGCTCCAGCCAGATGGTCCCCCTGGACCAGGCCACGCCCCTCCACGGCCCAGGCAAGTCTAGACATGGGCTGGGAAGGGGAAGTCGGGGTCCCCGGGAGCCAGCCTGTTCCTGGGGTGACTGTGCTTCCCGAGGAGGCCCACCCAGCCTGGTTGGCAGAGTTCTCCCACGACAGCTGCCAGCCCCGGAGAGGTGAGTCACTGACCCTCTGACATTCGCCGCAGCTCTTGGGCAAGCCACATACCTACGGGCCCAGCCCAGCCTGTGCTGCCCAGCCCCCAGCCTCTCATGGGACACCTCGCCCAGCCCCGAGGGTCTTGGCCCTACCCTTGGGACCTGGTTGCGCGGAACCAGAACTGAGAGAAGGAACCTCAGAGCAGCAGGGAGGGTTCTTCCTGCCATGACACACCCACCTGAGAGCCCCCTCCTCCAGCCCAGCCCAGGCCCAAGCCTGGATGTGGCCGCCTTCCTCCACAGGAGGCCCTCGCCAGCCCATCCCAAGTCAGGGTCCCTGGCCAGGAGGTCAAGGGTCAGCGAGGGAAGGGTGCTAAGACCGGGGTCCGCCCCGTGCTCCACCCCGCGTCCGCGGGCTCCCTTACCGTGGCGTCCTCCGCGCCGTGGTGGCCGATGAGGCGGCTGCCCCCCGGGTGCCGCTGCGCCCAGCGGCTGATGTCGTAGACGCGGCGCTCGATGACCAGCCACTTGTCGCCCGGCAGGTTGTGCTGGCGGATCTGTTCCCAGCGGAAGGTGCGCAGCGGCACCCCTCGCTGCGCGGGCCCGTCGCGCGCGCCCGGCTCCCTGCCCGGCTCCCCGACGCTGCCCATGGCCGCGCGCAGAAGCCCACGGACGGACACTGGGGTCCCCCCGAGGCCCCCGCGAGACCCCCAGGCGCGCGAGGGGGCCTGTCCCGGGCTCCCGCCCTCGCCCCGGTGCCCCGCGGCCGCGCCCGACGATGGAAGCACCGTAGGAGCGCGCGCCCGGCTCTGCCCTCCGAGCGGAACTTTCCTCCCTTATAACCGCGCCGCCCGCCCCGCCGCCCGCCCCGCCCGGCCCGGCGCCGCCGCCCGCCCCGCGCGCCAATCGCGGCGCCGCCGCCCGGCCCCACCGGCCCCATTGGCTGCGGGCGCTCCACCGGCGGGCGCGCCCCGCCCCCGGGCCCGAGGCCCCCGCGGACCGCCCGGCCGGGGCTCTGTGCGCGCGCGGGCTCCCGGGACGGGGCGGGACGGGGCGGACGGACACCGCCGCCGGGTCCGCCGCGCCCTCGGGGCCCGCGTCTGCGCCCCGCGGGCTGGAGCACAGTCTGCGGGTCCTGGGCTTCCTGCCACGCGTCCTGGGACGCGCGCGGCACCCAGAGCGCAGAGGTGGGGATGCACCTCGGGGTGACCGTCCACAGCAGACCCCCAAGGTCTGCGCCAAGAGGCCGCCGTGGGGCTGAGGGACTGGCCTGTCCCCGCGGGGTGTCTCTGGGGCGTGGGGGGAGGGGGGCAGGGGTCTTCCCGCTGCTGTGGCTGAAGGTTGAGGGGTGGTCACCGGGGCGAAAGGGTGGAGGGGCGCCGGAGTCAGTAGTGGGGCGCTGCCATGCACGGAAGGGGGGGGAGCTCAACTGGGGGGCTCGCTTGTCCGACCCCCCCACCCCCGTCCCATTTTTTAGGTAAATAAACTCAAGTTCTTTGGAGAGAGGTTTTCTCCAGCCGCCTGTGTAGGGCTTTGAGATAAAGAGGGCTGCTCCTGCCAGGTAAGAGCTCACACCCCAGGCAGAGGGAGGCAGGCAAGGGTGTGCTTGCGCTCAGATCTGTCCGTGGGTCAGATCACCAGGGGGTGAACGGCGCCTGCCTGCAGGGCCACCTGGACGGGCATCCAGCAAGTCCCCAGGCCTCGCTGAGAGGCGGTTCAGGAAGCCACTTGGAGAACCCCAAGTCCAGGGGACCCTTGAACAACAGGGGCTGGAACTCCGTGGGTGGATTTTTTTCAGTAAACACACCGTGGGCCTCCGTATTCCTGGGTTTCTGTTCCTCGGGCTCAACCCACTGCAGATGGAAAAGAGTGCTTTCCATGCCAGGTTGGGAACCCCTGGGGGCAGAGGGCCGTCTGGGTGCCTCCTTCTGCACCATTTCACATAAAGGACTTGAGCATCCTCGGATCTTGGTATCTGCGGGGGTCCTGGAGCCAGTCCCCCTCTGAGTGTATCTGTGGTCGGCTACAGTTTTGGGGGACTCAACAGTTACACGTAGATTCAAAACAAGTTTTTTTCTTATGATTTTAGAGAGAGAGGAAAGAACTGAAAGAGAAACATGCGTTTGTTGTCCCACCCTAACTGCTCACCTGCCTGTCTGATCGCCCCTAACCGCCTCCGCCTCTGCCCCCTCCTCGCAGTGGCTTTGTCCAGAAGGACGTGCGGAATGATGTCTGGAAGGTCGTTTGGCTGCCGGTCTAATTAGCATGTTATGCTTTTATTGTTATAAGTAAGCTGATGGTTGCCAAAGGGGGAGGGATGAGTGAAAAAAAACCCAAAACAACAAAAAAACTTTGGGGCTCCCCTAAGTGGATAGAGCATCAGCCTGTGGACTGAGGGGTCCCAGGTTCAATTCTGGTCAAGGGCACATGCCCAGGTTGTGGGCTCCATCCTCAGTAAGGGGGTGTGAAGGAGGCAGCTAATCGATGATTCTCTCTCATCACTGATGTTTCTATCTCTCTCTCCCTTTCCTTTCCTCTCTGAAATCAATAAAAATATTTTTTGAAAAAACCCTCCTGGGTGGTGGAGTCCATGCTGGCTGCCTGCTCCTCCTGGCAGAGGCGGGTCCGCAAGTAGCAGGAGGAGGAGTCGGGCCCACCCCCTGTCCCTGCAAAAGCCTCTAAATGATGTAAATGCATAGTGTGTGTTGCATGAGTTCATTCACAAGTATACCTTTGCCCTGGTAAAATATATACACTTAAGCCAAAAAAAAAGGGGGGGGAGGGTTTTAAAGTCCTAAATATAAGACGTGAAACCAAACACTCCTTAAAGGAAACATGGGAGGGGAGACCCTCGACACTGACAACAATTTTGTGGGTATAACTCCAAAAGCACAGCCACAAAAGCAAGCATTAACGAGCGGGACTACCCCAAACTAAAAAGCTTCTGCGCAGCAGAAGAATCAACAAAACGAGGCCACCTATGGAATCAGAGAAAACACCTGCAAATGCTGTCTCTGGTAAGAGGATCCTATCCAAAAGATGTGAAGAACTGGATAGCAAAAAAAAGCAAACAATGTGATTTTAAAATGAGCAAAGGAATGGAATAGAAATTTGCCAAAAAAAGACGCCCAACCTTAGGGAAACGTCAATGAGAACCACACTGAGATATCACCTCACACCTGTTAGGAGATTTCGTAAAAAAGGCGCGAGACAACAAGTGTTGGTGAGGACATGGAGGGAAGGGAGGCTGGTGGGCTGTTGGTGGGAGTGTGAACTGGTGCAGCCGCTGGGAAAACCTTCAGACATTAAACACGGAACTACCACGTGGCCTGGCAACCCCACTTCCCGGGATATATCCCGAGGAAATGAAAACACGACCTTAAAGGGATGTGTGCACCCCCACGTTCACTGCAGGATGTAGCAGCTGAGCTGTGGAAACGTCTCGCGTGTCCACCTACAAATGAATGGGTGAAGAAGGTGTGAGATAATCTGTACACACAAAAGCCTAAGCAACCGTTACAACAGAACGACCGGAATGACCAGAATGACCTGTCGCTATGATGCGCACTGACCACCAGGGGGCAGATGCTCAATACAGGAGCTGCCTCGAGCTGGCAGGTCCCAATCGCCCAGTTAGGGCTGGGTCCCAGGCTGGGTTGGGGAACCAGGGGTAGGTGGGTGGTGGCAGACTCGGGCGGCGAGGGAAGGAGAAGGGGGAGAGGCAGGGAGGGGAGGAGGCAGGGAGGCAGGGAGGCAGGGAACGTGATTGGCCCTGATCCCTGGCCAGGGCTAGGGACCCCACCCATGCACGAATATTGTGCACCGGGCCTCTAGTATGGAATATTATCCAGCCAAGAGAAAAGCAGGCACTCCTTCCATGGTGACAACACGGAGGGCATTTTGCTAAGTGCAGTAAGTCAGGCAGTAAAAGACAAATATCGCGGCGTGTCCCTTACAGGGGGCATCGCCAAAAGCCAGCTCGTAGAGGCAGAGAGGGGAATAGGGGTCAGCAGCCTGAGGGGCCTGGGAAGTGGGGAGATGTCTGTTGAAGGGTAAAAGCTTTCAGGGAGGAAATGGCTATGTTCTGGGGACCTAAAGGGCAGTGTGGTGATTCTAGTTACTAATACATTACACACTGGAAAACTGCCTCCACGGGGCACGGCCCTCAGTGGTCAGACGCTGACCCCTGGCGCCCTCTCCAGAACCTGGCCTGCTCTCAGCGCATGCGTGACGCAGCTGGGGGGTTGGGGTGAGTTAGCTCCTCCACCTCCCCCAGCTGCACCCGGAGAGATGAGGAAGGTGAGGCCACCACAGAGGCCCTCAGGAGGCGGGGTAGGGCCAGGGCCCAGTGCCATCACCCTCCAGGCACTGCATCCCAGCAAGAAGAACCAAGTGCCCCAGCTCCCCCCCGCCACCCCCGCCACCCATGCCACCGGGGCTGTGCTCCCATAAAGCCTGTCTCCTCCCGCAGCGCCCCACATAACTTCTCCGCAGGCCTTGGGGCTTCAAGAGGTCCCTTCACCGCCCTGGGCTGCAACCCAGTGGGTCCTGCAAGTCTCCTAGAATCGAGGGAACGTGGGTCTCCATTGTCCCCACACCCCACAGAGCTAGGCGAGCCCTCTCTGGCCACTTGGAAAGGGAGAGGCTCCGCTTGACATTCCTGAGCTGCCACTGGGCCTCGGCCAGAGAGTGTGGCTTAGGGAGGAGGAGGGGGAACTGGCCCAAAGGCCAAGGAGGGTCTGGGCACGGAAGCATTGTGGGGGGTGGGGAGGGCACTTCACTACAGCCCTTGTCCAGCCCCTGCTGGGCTTCCCTGCCACCAGCTGCCACACAGGCCTCTTGTTGGATGCGCCAAAGTCTCCACCCCTCAGAGCTGCCAGCCGCTGTTCCGGAGCCAAACGCTGCTTGTGCCGCCAGCGGGGCTGGGCAAACCCCATGGGCGCAGTGGGGGCGCCGAGGGCGGGCCGTATGGGAGCACCAGGCCTCCCGGAGAGCAGTCCCCAAGCCCCGACTGCTGAGCAGACACGCAGCGGACTCCCCCTGCGCTTTAGGATTCGCCTTGCAGTGCGAGCTCACCCCTTTCCCCCCACCCCCCACCCCCGCGCCAAGCCGGCTGCTTAGCCCTGCACATTCTCTCCTGCGAGGGGGAGGGCTGGGAGGCAGGGCCACGGGTTATTCAAGACCCCCGCGGCCCTCCCCGCCACGCTCTGCCCAGGGCACGGCGCCATGGCACGGCAGGGTTCCTTAGGACGGATGCCCCTTAGTGAAGAGACCGCACACAGCTGGCCAGCGAGCGCATGGAAAGATGCACAACAGCATTAAGCATCAGAGAAATGCAAGTCGAAACCGCAAGGAGACATCCCCCACAGCCATTAGCAAGGCCATTATCCGCAGACAGCGAGGCAGTAAGTGCGGGCGAGGATGTGGCGCGGCCGGAGCCTTGCGCACCGCGGAGGGTGGGAAACGGGCAGTTGCCATGGAAGATGGTGCGGAGGTTCCTGACAAAACTAAAAACACACGTACCGGCCGACCCACCCCTCGGGGAACGTCCTAAGGAACGGAAAGCAGGGTCCAGAGACAGCGCGCCCCACGCCGCGCCACCCCACGGCGGCATTAGCCACGTGGCGGCAACAACCCACGTGCCCATCAATGGGTGGGCAAGGCGCACGCGGTCCCAACGCACCATGGAATGTTACGCAGCCTTGAGGGGGAGAGACGGCCCGCCCCACGCGCAACGTGTAAGAACCTTGAAGTGGGATGAGCCGGCCGCGAAAGGACAGATAGTGCGCGATGCCGCTGACCTTACCCGGGGAGCGGACGCGGCCCGCGGCGGCCAGCGGGGGCGGGGCGGGCTCACAGGTAGAGTTGCAGATTGGCAAGATGGAAAGGCGCTGGACATCTGTTTCACAACAGTGTGAACATACTTAGCATAAATGGCCAGTGCCCTTCAAAGGCAGTGCCCAGCTGGCATGGCTCAGGGCTTGAGCGTCGACCTATGAACCAGGTCACAGTTCCATTCCCAGTCAGGGCACAGGCCAGGGTTGCAGGCTGGATCGCCAGTAGGGGGTGTGCAGGAGGCAGCCAATCAATGAGCCTCTCTCATCATGGATGCTTCTCTCTCCCTCTCCCTCCCTCTCGGGAATGAATACAAATACTATATATATATATTTTTAATGGTTAAGATGTGTTTTTTACAACAAAATACATAAGAGGGAGGGGATGGTAAACAGGACGTCAGCCAATCTTCCCAACTCACAGATGAGAAAAGTACAGAGCCCCGGCAGGATCCGATCAGGACAGGCTTGGCGGACCGTGACATGGGGCCGAGTGATGGGCAGGCCGCTGGGTGGCTGGGCTCAGGCTCAATGGCCCTGGTCGGTGCTAGCTTTCGAGAAGTGGCCGCATGTGCCAGGGCCAAGTGGATTATCTAGAAAATTCACTTAAGAGGAGTAACACCTGTGTGGCTGATGTCAGCTAACTGTCCCCTCCCTGAGCGCCTTCAGAGGGCCCGCCGCCGCACCCCAAGCCAGGAGGACAAGGGGAGGCAGGTGTCACGGGGTGAAAATGTGGGGAACCAACCTAGACTTGTCTGCCTCTGCCACGGCCTGCACCTCAGCTTCTCCACCTCCTGGTTCCTTACCCGGAACATGGCAGGGGGTTAAAGTTTTTTGTTTTTTTTTTTAGCCCCGACTGGTGTGGCTCAGTGGATAGAGCGTCGGCCTGCGGAATCAAGGGTCCCAGGTTAGATTCCGGTCAAGGGCATGTACCTTGGTTGCGGGCACATCCCCAGTAGGGCGTGTGCAGGAGGCAGCTGATCGATGTTTCTAACTCTCCCTCTCTATTCCTCTCTGTAAAAGATTAATTATATATATATATATATTTTATTTTTTTTAGAGAGGAAGGGAGAGGGGAGACATCAATGGGTTGCCTCCTGCACACCTTCTACCGGGGATCAAGCTTACAACCGACATGGCCCCTGACCGGGAATCAAACCAGCAGCTTTTTACAGGGGGATGCTAGTAAAAGGGGTCTAGGGTGCTGGTTGACTCTCTGGAGCTGGACTTGTTCGTCCCTGTTGTGGGAACACCATTTCTCTGTGCGACCTCTCCGTGCCTCAGTCGATTCATCTGCAAAACGGGGATAACAGTGCCGCTTAGGGCTGCTGTGAAGGTCACATGAATGTGCTCACAGAAAGGGCTGGAAACCAGGCTGGGGACGAGTGCTCAGATGAGCTGTGGTTGGGAGATAATGGGGCCAATGTCTGTTCCCATCCCTCACACCCCCGGGGCACCTCAGCTACTGTTCGCTCCTCACGCCCCACGTGGGCCTGACCTCAGAAGCATCCGCTATCGGAGGGGCAGGCAGAGCAGGTCTGGAGGGCAGGGCCCTCGGCCAGGCCTCTGGGATGTTGCCTCTTCTTTCCCTCGCCCTGGCTGTGACTGAGTCGGGGAACGGGCACTGGGGGGCAGGGATGGGCAGTACCAGGCCCCAGACCTTCATCCTCCTGTGATCTGATTGCTACCACGGTCCCTGCCTGTGCTGCCGGCAGACATCACCAGTCAATCCTGCTGCTGTCCCGTGAGCGCCAGGAAGGTTGACTCTGGGCTAAGGCTTCCTTTAGACCAGTGGTTCTCAACCCCCATAACGCCGCGACCCTTTGAATACAGTTCCTCATGTTGTGGGGACCTCCAACCATAAAATTATTTTCGTTGCTACTTCATCACTGTAATGTTGCTACTGTGATGAATCGTAAATATCTGATATGCAGGGGGGTCTTAGGGGACCCCTGTGAAAGGGTGTTCGACCCCCAAAGGGGTTGCGACCTACTGGTTGAGAACCGCTGCTTTAGATGGAGGCAGGGAGACTGGAGGGGACCCGCCCAAGGCCCTGGGGAGGCCGGGGCAGAGCCAGACGTTCTCCCTACAGCAGCCGCTCCCCAGGGGAGAGGACTCGGGCTCCTCCCCCAACAGCCCACAGCCCCACCCGAGCCATCGCCCTCCAGCCACCCGCAGGACCTGGGCTTAATCCCGCGCACAAGGGCGGGTGGGTGAGGAAAGGATTTGGTTTCGCTGCCGTAGATGCCCGGGCCTTGGCCCGAGTCCCGGGGCACAGGAGCGAAGGCGCGTGGCTGGCCCGCCTCTACCAACAAAGGCTTCCTTTATTAAACAGAGATGCGCTGCATTCCACTCAGAGGCGGACACTGGACGTGGTGAGGGATGTGTCCAGGTGGTAGACGGGTCCTGAATGGGCTGTGAGGGGTGAGCAGGGCCTAGGGCCTGCCTGTGCCACCCCTGTCCTGCGGGCAGGGCTTGGTGACCCACGGCTGAAAGCAGGCATGGCACCCTGAGGCCTTGTCTATGCTTTGCTTTGGGGGAAAAGTGCCCCATCCTTCCAGCGGTGGTGGGGGCAGTGCCTCCCAGAGCACAGGGCTCCGAGGGGCAGGGGCAGGGGCAGGGGCAGGTCCAATGGGAGGGGCCTTGTCCAGCGGAGGAACTTTGAGGCAGTTCTCAAGCAGGTACCAGCTGGCCTGGAGTCCCTGGCGGCCCCTCCTAGCACCACAGCCCCATGGGCACTTGCGATGGCAGGCCCACTGGCATGGGGCGAGGGATGGCCACAAGGGGGTGCTGGCGCACAGGGCTTGGGAACCGGGGTGGGCAATACCGGGAGACCAGGCTGCCCAGCAGCCGCAGGCACCTGCAGGCAGCAGCTCCGGGAACTGGGGCGGAGGGTGCCGGAAGCTGAGCCCCCGAGTGCGGGTCTGGGTCCTCGGTCTTTGGTGCCTTCTAGAGCCTCGTGGTGGCTGTGCCACTGGGAAGGGAGAAGGGTCATCCTGTGAGGTCCAGTCTTCCTGGTCCCGGCTCAGCACGCCTCCTCAGCCTGGCCATGTGTCCGTCCGTCTGTGCAGCCTCGGGCTCAGGGCGGGCCCCACACCGTGCTCCTGCTTGCCTGTCGTCCCGGACCGGGCTAGGCCTCCTGGGGGAAGAAGCCCAGCTTGGCCAGCGACATCTCCTTCCGCAGCCGTGTGATCTCCCAGAACATGAGCTTTGCTGCAGGCCGAGAGAGGGAGGAGAGCGTGGTGACAGCTCAGGGTCACCTTGGCCGACGGCCCGGCCCTCCCCTGGCTGTCAGGGCAGCGGGCAGGCACTCTGGGGCTCCCCCGCCCCCCAGGACAGATGGCCTCCTCGAGCGGCTGCACTGCCCGAGGGTGCGGCCGGAGGCTTTGCAAGCCGCTGAGCGCACACGCGTGAAGGAGCTGTGCTGTCCCGGGGAGCGGGCGGACACAGATGAGCAGGTGCACACGGCCACACACACGCAATGCTCTCCCTCCTCACCTGCCAAGGCCTCCGGGACCTTGAGCAGCTGGAAGGAGGTGGCCCCTCAGGCTCAACCCTAGCCTGGCTGTGCCTTCCCGGGGGACTTGCCCCCCAGGGGTGGGGGAGAGGCGCACACTCCAAACTGGTTCAGGAGACCCTTGGGGAACCAAGTGTGGAGGAGCGGGAAGCTAGGCTACGCAGGATGGGGGAAGGGGCAGGAGTGGCCGGAGGATCCGTTGGGGAAGGGCACAGGGGGAGGCCCAAGCCCAGGGGCCATAAGGCCACACCTGGAGGAGAGGGGTCCCCAGGGGAGGCCCCTCATGCAGGTCCTCAAACACCAGGCCAGTGACAGGAGCTGTCCCTGCAGGCCCTGGGCCAGGGAGAAAGCCGTCAGACCCAGGGCGGGGAGGTGGGGGAGCATCAGGCTAGCGTCCCTGGTCAAGCGGGGTTCAGAGCTCCTTCTGCAGCTCACACCAGCGCCAGGCGTACCAGCCCTTTCCTCACCCACAGTCTCCCCCTCACAGAGTCCTGGCCCGAGACAGGGACCCCAGAAGCCTGGGACCAGCCCCATCCCCATCCACAGCCCCCCAGGGCGCCATCCCCCGTCGGCCACCAGGGGGCGCTCACCATCCTGCCGCACCAGGCCCTGCTGGATGTAGCGGATGTAGGTGAAGAAGTTGCATACAGCAGTGATCTGTGGGAAGAAGTGGGGAGGGGGGCAGAGGATGTGACCTGCCAGTCCTCAGACTCGGGGTCCCTCAAAAGTCAGGGCAGGTCAGAAACCAGAGCGGGAGGCCCCATGTCCTGTCCCATCAGAGCCTGAATGGAACGGGGCTGGGCTGTTGGACAGCAGCAGCACTATTACGACTGGGACTAAAAACAGCAGCAGCAGCAGCAGCAGCACTAATCAAGTGCCCACCTCCAGGGAGGCGGCCGTGCTTCCCATGCCCTTGTTACGGCGGAAAACGGAGGCTCCGAAAACGAAGCCAGCTGACCACTGTGGAGGTCACAGAGCCAACTGGGGCACCTGAGCCTGACACCAGGCAGCCTGCCCAGCACCCTCGCCCTCCCCCCCCCCCCCCCCCCCCCCCCCCCCCCCCCCCCCCCCCCCCCCCCCCCCCCCCCCCGCAGCCGCCTGCTCTGATGCCGAGGCCCGGGCCAGCCAGGCCTTCGCCAGGTGCTCCTGGTAACGCCAGGGAAGACAAGGGGGTCGGAGGTCGCTCACCTGGTGGCCCTGGGTCCCCATGCCCGAAGCCCCAGCCCAGCTGAGGCCTGCTCTGCCCGCCCCGGGCTCAGATCCGGGCCCTGCCACGAAGACTCGCATACGGTGGAGAGGGTGTTGCAGGCCCCTCCCCAGGCTGGGGCCCCATCTCCCCAGTGCTCTAATGGCTCATAGGCGCCCCTCTGCCCGCCAATGGCTAACAGTCCCTTTGCCTCAGGGTGGGACCCACTCAGCTGCAGCCAGACCCCAGCCACAGCCACATCCCACTTCACTCCACCACCTCCCCTCACCTGCACCCCATCCTGCATCCTCTCTGGTGCCTGAGCCTTGCACGTTTCTCTGAGACTCTGCCTTTAGGGACACCCGCCCTGAGGTAAGAGGGCAGGCAGCTGGCAGTGCCCACAGCAGCCCCCCTTGAACGTCCAGCCCTCTGGGGAAGGGGCGTCCAGTGTGGGGGGGCCCCAGACGAGGCATGGAGAAAGTCACAGGGAGGGAACCTGCTCTCGCTGGGCCCTCCACACACAAGAACTCTTGGCAGGACCAAGTGGGCGCAGGGGGGCTGGCGGCCCGGGCACAGGCACGGAGGTATGGAGAGAGTGTGGCAAGTCAGGGAACCCGCCCAGTGAGGCCAGGATGCGGGGGCAGGGCGGGGCAGGGCCGATGTCAGGCAGGAGAAGGCCAGGTGTGGCCCGTGGCTCCCATAGGAGGCTCGTGAGCGGGGTCTGGCCGGGAACAGGGGGTTCTGGCCCCAGGGCTGTGCTTGGGGGACAGAACTCTCCTCCCTGTGGACCCCACACTTCTTGGTCTCCTCAGGATGGGACCACATCCTCGGGGACCACACCCTAAAACGTCCCCCTCCTCATCTCCCAGACCCGTCCGTGCCGCCTTCCGTTGACTCAGAGCGGGGAGACCCGGCACACCCCTTCCTCTCTAAGGCTCAGACTCCCTTTGAGTAAATGAGAGTCAGCTCACTCCTGGGGGGTGGGGGGGTTCCACCGGAAGAACATGCCTGGGTGCCCTGCTGTCGGCACCAGACACGCTGCCCACACTGACCAGCCTGCAGCCAAGGACGCGGCTGTGAGCCCATTCGGCGCCCAAGAGGCGCCCCTGGGAGGTCAAGGGGAGGAGTTTCCTCCGAGGCCACCCACGAGGTCGCCTTTGCACCAAGCTCCTTCTCCTCTGTCCCTTACCGTGAGAGGACGGAAGAGTGGGGACCACCCCACCCTTACCCCCAGCTCGGCGAGGCCCCCCGATCAGCCTGCTCACGCAACAGGGGACGGGGCTGGGAGTCCTAGAGGGCCGTCCACCCAGCGCTGACTGCGGGCTTTGTGACGAACACGCCTCAGGCCCCCCCAAAGCCGGGGCTGGGCCGAGGCGGGCGCTGGGAGCTGCAGTCTGACCTGCAGGCCACTGCCTTCATCCACGTACATCAAACAACACAGGTGGCAGGGGGCGCCCAGGAGGACGTCTTGGCTGGCAAGAAAACGGGCACCTCAGTCCTTCAGCCACAGAGGCACCGGTTCCGCCAACAGCCACATGCGCTCGGGAGGGGACCCCACTCTCCAGACAGGAGGCAGTCGATGGATACCTGAGCTGGGCCCCCCACTAAGCGGGGCCCAGGCGCCTGACCCAGGGGGAGGAGGATGAACGGGTCTGTGAGCCATGGTGCGCACGGTGATGTGTCTGCAGCCAGAGCAAACCAGGACACCTCGGCGGCGCCGTCCCATCAGCCTCCGCTCCCCTCTGAGCCTGCTCCTCGGATCAGGGTCGGGGGCCCAGAGTCCCAGCCCCGGGGTCCCTAAGGAGCCAAGCGATACTCTAACCGGCGACTCACCCTGGCCCGGGACGATGGCGAGATGTAGTAGTGACTCTCGGAGTCCCCGAGCCGGATTCGGTGGCGACAGGCACGGGCCAACCCGCTCAGGGCACATGTGCTGGGGGGAAGCAGAGGGCCGTGGGTGCCAGCTGGGCTCACCCACCAGCTCATGCGGGAGACGCGCGGCCGGGAGAAGGCACAGCGGGAGAGGCAGCGGACACACATGGCGGAGCCCAGGGCCAAGCCAAGGACGGGGGCAGGCCAAGGACGCCCTGGGATGGACCGCTCCCCACCCCCAACCCCGGCCCTTACCCCTCGTGGCAGGAGAACGGGGCAACCTCATGCCAGGGGTACCGAGGAGCCCTAAGATGCCTCTCCGACTTTACTGGGGCCTCAGACCATCACTCCTTCCCCAGACTGAGCAGGAGTCCACTCTCTCTCCTCCACTTAGTCACCAAGGCCCCAGGCCGGGTCATGCCAGGAGGGCCTTTTGCCGGCTCCCCCTCAGCTCCTAGGCAGCCCCGCGCCTTCTTCTCATGGCTGTGAGTACCAAGGAGCCAGGCGCCTCTAATGCTCTACATCGAGCCCCTCATCTTCCCCAGCTGCTCCCCACTGCCCAGGAAATAGCCACGGGGAATCCCGAGCAAAGAAAAGTTAAGCAGGCTGCTTGGCTGCGGGACTTATCAGAGCCTTTGCTGCCTCCAGGTTCACTGTGGCTTTCCGCTTAGACCAGGGAACCCACTTTTCAGGGACATCCTGGGTGGTTGTGAAATGCTAGCCTAGCCCGGGTCTCATTGGAGAACCTTACACGCTGGCTCCAGCCTCAGCCCCATCTCCCTGCCCGCCCACTGCTCCACCCACCCCCTTGGAGGTGTTTCCGATGATACTCCAGCGTCTCCTGCCTGTACTCACACACTCCCTCTGCCTGGAAGGCCCTTCCCTCCTTGGCAAACTGCTATTCACCCTGCAAACCTGCCTCATATGCCCCTTCAATAAGGAGGCTCCCACCGCCCCCCCCCCCACCGCTGCGGAGGGGGCCTGCTCCCCAAGCTCCGCCCCTGCCCCGTCTGGCCACTTCGTTCTGCTCTAGCCCTGGTCAGCGCAGCCTGGGCAGCAGGAAGGACAAGGTGCCAGGGCCATTGGGCCACTTATGAGCAGGGGGCAGGGCTGGCAGCTGACATCACTTACGTGTCAATCGGGGCCCGGAACCCACTGTGGGAGAAAGGGGGTGGGAGAGGGCCCGTCAGGCCAGCCAGGAAGGGGGGCCCAGCTCCCAGACTCCCTGGAGCATCTGGGGTCCATGACTAGGGGCAGGATGGTCAGTGGGCAGAGCCACTGTCCCTCTTCTGTCAGGTGCCCCAGTACCCAGCCCACCTGCCCAGCCCGGGAGCCGCTCGGGCAGGCAGAGCTCATCCTCCCTGGCCGGGCCCTCAGGCAGCAGTCGGGGAAGCAGCGGGCTTACTTGGTGCTGCCGTATTCAGCCGCGGCCGCCTTCGCCATGGGCGGGGTGTGCGAAGCCACGGGCTCGATGGTGAGCGTGTTGTCCTCCACGGCTGCCCGCACCAGCGTTCCGAGCTGCGCAGACCAGGGCGCGGTTGGGCGGTGAGGACGGCCGGGCGGAGGGGCTGGGCCCGGCTGGCTGCCCCCCACCCCCCACTCACCTCCTGCACCGTGAAGTCCAGGCAGGGCCCCACGTCCTCACGGTACACCCTCCCCAGGAAGGGGCTGTTCTTGTCCAAAGTGGGCGCCTCCCTCCAGGCCTGGAACTCCGCAAACAGGGTGGTGTCTACCTGCGGGGCAGGGAGCGCAGCGGGGCGGTCAGGGCGCGGGGGCCCAGCACGGCAGCGACAGGGACGGACAAGCCAAGGAGGTGGGAGCAGGGAGCACAGGGCAGGCCGCAGCATCTCGGGGTGTCCCCGGGCCCCTGGGAGAGCCCAGCCCCGAGAGGAGCTCCCGCTTTCCCTCTGCACCAGCCACTGGCCGGCTCGGCCCCCCGCGCAGCAGACACACCCGGTCCAGGCCCCATCAGGAACGCCCCCCACCACCACCTCCTCCTTCAGGTGGAAGAGCTGCAGTGACCCCCACAGGCACACAGGCACACGCAAGCATGCACACAGGAGGGAGCACGGGGCTCTGGGGATGCATGCAGAGTGAGCGAGGCAGAGGGAAGGGGGGGCCTCTCTGGAGCCATTACCTGCCGGGAACAGGAGAGAGAGGTAGCGGAGGTGGGGGCTGCAGGCCGCTCCCCAGGCGGGAGCTGCCAGGCCGGCTCGTAGGTGAGGTGAATTGCCTTACTGGGGACCACACAGAGGAGCAGGGACAGGAGGGGGGGCAGCCCAGGCTGGGCAGGCGGGGCCAGCGGGGCAGACAGACAACAGGTGCGTGAGACAGAGGAAGGGAGCAGAGGTTAGTGTTTGGCCAGACGCCCAAACTCAGAAGGGGGACAAGAGGCCCAGTTGGGCCTCCCCAGACACGCTGAGACATGGGTCAGGGCGGGGATGGGGGGCCACCTGGGCATCAGAGACCCCACTGGAGCCCCCGTGGGCGCTTGCTGGGTACAGCCTCAAGCTGAGCTCCTGACTCCATGCGCTTTGACTTCCTCTGCGCCCAGGAGCCCCCACACACCCCGTGAGGAAGCTGAGGCACCGACAAGCGTCCCCACCTGCTCGAGGACCCACATACTCCATGGACCCAGCCGAGGAGGGAGACAGCCCCTCCCAGGCCACGCTCGTCCCGGCACCACAGCCAGAGGTTCCCCAAGGCCCTCAAGTGCAGGGGGGTCACAAGGTAGTCCTGGCCTTAGGGCTGCAGCCAGAGACCCAGCACCACCGCCGGGGGGCAGGCACTCAGGCCCGAGGCAGCTCGGATGGAGGAATGGGGAGGGGTGCCAGGCCCCCAGATTGCACCCCAGGAGCTGAGGGCCATCGGTCTCATTTTACAAGGAGCCTGCCCAGCCCTCACGGCCAGAGGACACAGACGCTCAGAGAGGGCAGGGCAGGCTCCAGGCCACACAGCAGGGGGGCGGGGAGGGGGCGTCAGGCCTGGTCCCACTGGGCCCCACTGCCTGGCTGACAGTGGGGCGATGCCCATGGCCCATCCACAGCCCGCCCCCCGCCCCTCACCTCTTTGCCTTCCTTCTCCGGGGTGAGGATGTGGCCTGCAGCAGGGCACACGATGGGGCAGAGGGCGCTGCTGGTGCTCTTATGGCGCAGGTGGCCCCTCCGGGGCCCGGCCTTGGTGGGGCTCAGCAGCTGAGGGTGCAGCTCACGGTTGGGAGAGGCAGGCGTGGACGTGATGACCAGCGTCTTCAAGGCTGTCACCTCCGCCTGCAGCATGTCGATCTGGCCAGAACGAGACGGCTGCTGAGCGTAGCCCAGGGCCCAGGCGGGATGCCACCGCCGGACGGGCCAGCCAGGACGGCGGCGGTGCGGGGCACCCAACCCCACCAGGTCCCCACGCTGTAAGCGGCCTCTGTGAGATGCCCGTCAGGGAGCTGGCCTCCCATGGAGGGCACCCACGTGCCAGGACAGGCCGGCCTCCCGCTTCATAGACGCACAAACGGGCCCCGAGACAGAAAGCTACTAGCCCAGGCTCACACAGCCAGACGGAGGTCCCTGCTTTGTTGTGGTGTGTGTGTGTGTCTTGGGGGAAGAGAGCGGGGCATGACAATGACCGTGGGGTCCTCCAGCCCCTGGAAGGCCCCAGAAGGTCCCTGAATTTCAGTGGTGGAATCGCAGCCCCACTCTCTGGGCCTCGGGATGCCCATCCCTGGCGCCCCGCCGGGCCGTGCGAGGGTCTGACTGGATGGGCGGGCGCGCAGGGCCTGGGCAGGTGCTGGGGCTCACCTTGCCCCGAGCCTCCTTCAGCTGCTTTTCTGACGCTGCCTGCTTCGTGTTGGCTTCTCGAACCATCTTGTGGGCTTCCTGGGAAGAAGGCCGTGGTGAGGAGCCGATGGGCGCCCAGCAGCCCAGGCCCAGCCGCCCCCGGCGGCCAGCGTACCTCAAACAGGCTGGCCGTCAGCTCCTCCAGCTCCCGCTCCAGCTGCTCCCGGACCCTGGACAGCCGCTCGCACTCCTCATCCTTCAGCTTCAGCTCCTGGGGGCCCCGATGGGTGGCTGTTAGCCCCTCAGGGGCCCTCAGGCCTGACACTGGGGCGACCAGGCCCCCTGCCCAGGTGAGCTTGCCTCTGCTGCTCTAGTTTATGAGTGTTCCATTCTGCTCCTGGCAGGAGGGGAACCCCGGCACCTGGAACAGGTTTTCGGGGATCCCACTTCTACAAGTCACCCTAGAACTGCTTTGTCCTTTGTTTGCAAAGGTGCCTGAGACCTCTGGGCATTGGGGGGCCCCCAGCGCTCCCAGGCACCCGGCCCCACCTTCTGGGCTTTATGCAGCTCCTCCTTCAGGAACTCGGAGCCCTTCTCACGGATCTCCATGGACGAGCTGCGCAGGCGAGACACATCCGGCAGGGCAGCGGCAGGGCCCTCCTCGCCTTGGGTCCCCTCCCCTGCAGGGGTCTCCGCCAGGGCTCCTGGGGACTCCCTGTGTCGCTGGCAGGAGCCCACACTCTCCCAGGAGACCGGGACAGCTTCGAGGGGTGGTGGGTGGCCCCCGTCCGGGTGGGGTTGGCTGCGAGGCAAACAGCAAACATAGGATGCAGTTCTGAGCACTCAAGAGCTGAGCCCAGGGACTCACCTTGGGCAACGCACCTGCCTGCCCCTCTGGGCCTCAGTTTCCCCATCTATAAAACGGGGATGCCGGCACCAGGGTTGTCACAAGGGCAGAAAGGCCAAACACAGGCTATCTTGGGGGCAAGACTCCTTCATCGGTGTCCACCACACACACTCCAGCCCAGGGCCTAGGGCTCTGTGTGGCACACAGTAGGTGGTCAGCACCCCGTAGGTGCTCGGCTCAGGTTGTCCAACAGGTGACTGCCAATTCATCAGGGTTGAGAATCTGAGTTTCCAGCTCCACAGAGTGTGGACAATCCCCACAGTCCTGCCTCAAGGGCCAGTGAATGCTGAGAGATGTGCACAAAACATTGGCACACAGGAGGCACCTAAGTGGGAACTGCTTTTGTTGTTACTGTTAATGCAAATTTTATGCAAATTAAGGGTGGGCCAAAGAAGGAAGACCGGCCATAGCCAGCAGGGCTGAGGCTTAAAGGCTCTTCCACTACCAGGCAAGGCAGACTCACTTCCTGCCCCAGGACACAGCTCTCCCTGGCCTGCCTAGTGGCCTCCCCCCACCCCTTCTGGGCCTCAGGACCCTCCTCCCCTGGAGGCCGTGTGGAGCAGGGGTGTGTGTGTGTGTGGGGGGGGGTGGCACCAGCCTCTCCTCACCTCTTTGGCCAATCCACACTCCCCCCTCCAAAGGACCCTGGGGAGGGGGCAGGGCGGGAGGGCGGCGGGAGAGGCCTTAGCCAGCGGAGCTTTGTGCCAAGACAGCATCTCTGGACTCGCTCACTCAGCAAAAGCTGGCGGCGCCTGAGCCAGCAGCTTCTGAGCGGCTGTGGCTGGGCTGCGGGTGGGGGCTGGGCCAGGCCACGGGTAACAGTGCGGAAGTGGAGGGAGGGGGCTCGAGGGGCCCACAGAGGAGGGAGGAAAGACGAGGCCAGAGTTGTGGGATTCGGGATTGCTGCAGGGGACGCGTGAAGCGCAAGGGTGGGGACTGACCTCCCCCTTGTCCTCCGCGGACCCTGGGGTTATTACCAAGCAGCCCCGCAGCCTCAGTTTCCCCCAGGGTCACACAGAGGGACTGGCACCCAGGGATCCCTTCACATGGTCCCGCCCAGCCACCCCGCCCTTTGCTTTGGAACCGGCCCAGTGTGTGGCCTGGAGGTCTCTTCGCTCCCTCAGCCGTGTGTGCGCCAGACAGGATCTTCCCCCTACCCCTCGCTGGGAAAGGGTCTCGTTGAAAGGGGGTCCCTGGGGCCTGCGGGCTGTGGCAGTGCCACGGGGGCCCTGGCCTGCAGCCGGCATCTCGGGGCTTATACTTGCTAGACCCGCCCAGGGGTGCTCTGCCCTCGCATCTCCTTCCAAACTCTCAACCCAGCCTGGCCCTGTCCCCATCCTCCAGACGAGGGCGGGGTCTCAGCGAGTGACAGCACCTGGCCAGGCCACAGAGCGCGCTGGTTGGGGGCAGGTCTTCCGCCCAGGCCCAGCGCCCCCAGCGGGTGGGGTGTGAGTGGTGGGATGGGCGCTAGGCCCCTCCGTGGCTGTAGCAGGGAAATCTGACCACATTCCTGCCCCAATGGCCTTCCCAGCCTCCACTCAGGCCCAGAAGCCACCCCCCGCGGGCAGGCCCAGGGCTGGGCGCGGTGCAGGGGAGCGCAGAGGCCAGCGGTGGGCAAGCCCAAGGCAACACCAGACTCCGAGCTGCAGCCCAGGGGACGCGTGAGCCCCTGGATATCACAGAACCCCCCCCCCCCCGCCCCGCACCCGCCTGTGGCTGGAGGTTAAAACCTGCAGAAGGTGACTGACGGTTAAAGGGCAAGTCCTCGGACGCAGCACCAGGTAAGCCGTGTGCAGTCCACAGCCACGTTTGGCAGACACCCCCTCCCCCACCCTCCCCCACGCCTGCCAGGCTCTGGGTCCCGCAGCTGGAACCTCTGTCCCGGAGAGCTGCGCCCACGGGCAGTGCGGAGGTCAGGGGCTCGGCCCTCGATCAGGTGGGGGCAGCAGGTCCTCCTCGGGGTTGCCCACTTGCATAGAATGAGCAAGAACAAGACCAGAGGCCAAGGGTGGGGGTGACCCACGGGGACAGCACAGGACACAGATAGGACCCCAGGGCCTCGGCACCCAGACTCCATGCCTTTCCCTCTGCAGGGCCACCTGCCTTGTCCCATCGGCCAGCCCAGGAGGAGAGGCCGCCAGGAGCGCCGAATGCTTCCACCAGCACGGCCTGGGCATCTCACGCTGGTCCCAAGGGCACGGCGGGGGTGTGGCTGGACGGTCCCCCATCATTTTCCCAGCAGGCCCTCACTGCAGCCGCTGCCGGGGGGGATGGGACCCTGCCCTGCCACTGGGGGAGATGGGAAGCGCCAAGACAGTCTCCGGGACACCCTCCCCTTTCTCCACCACGCCCCCCCACCCCGAAAAGCCCAGTGCACAGCCTAGCAGCTGAGAGCAAGGGGACAGCAGGCCCACCCTGTGGTCACCAACTGTCCAGTTGTCCAGTGCCGGGCCCAGGGCTTAGGCGCAGGCACAGGAAAGGCCCACCCTGACCGGGGAGGGAAGCTCTAATCTGAGGACCCTCTGCCTCCCACTTCCGGCCCACGAGGCCAGTGCGGTGACTCAGAAACTTCAGACTAAGCGGGGACCCAGGCCCCAATCCCGTCCTGCCCCTCTTCAGCCTCTGCACAGGCGGTGCCTGGGTGTGAACCCCTGGTGGGGAGGACATGCCCTCTCCCTGTCTCCCCCTCAGCCCCGTTCCCCCCACTGGGCAGGTCAAAAGTCACGGGTGGGGGGTTTCCTTGAGCCCCGGAAGTTCAGACAGGAACGTCCCGTGGGGTCCCTTCCCCTGGAAGCCTGCTGGGGTGGGGAGAATGCAGCCACCGCGCCCCACACCCCACCCACAAAAACGGGCCAAAAAGTGAGGACCCTGAGTCTGTGGTCCCATCACCCAGCAGCCCCACTGACCAGAGGCCATTGCGGGGTCCTCTGTGGCCCCCAGACCCGGCCAGCCCAGCCAGCCACGAGGTCTCTCTGCCCAGGTCACCTCTTTGAGCCCAAGGCCCTGAGCCCACGGGCGGAACAGGTTCCTTAAACAGGCAGCGGTCTTGCCAGCGACGGAAACTGGAAACCGGGGAAGAGGACGGCGGGAGGGCGCTGGGACCTTCCCCTCTGCCTGGGGCCACCAGGTCCGCAGGAAGCCTGGCCGGGCCCAGCTCCCGGAGGGGGCCAGGTGGAGACTCAAGCAGTCAGCCCCGAGGGCCCTGAGGCCACCAGTCAAGTGGCACTCCTTCAGAGGAGACGCGGAGATCCCAGGACAGGTGTCTGTGTTGGCTCCCTGACCAGCCCCCAGCCCAGCCAGGGGCGGGGTGGGGGGCAAGTCTTCAGCTCCAAACCCCCAGCAGGTGGGAACCCTGAGCCCCGGCCACGCCGCCGGGGATGGAGTGGAGGGTTAGGGCGGCTGCGGAGGTCACTGTGGGGGACCCTCCTTCGGCCACTGCGGGAGATGCCTTCCTCATCCCGGTTCGGGCACGAGATGCAGAGAAGGGTGGCGGCTTGGCGGGAAGTGGCCGGTGGGAATGGACCCGGGGTGCTGGCACTCGCGCATCCTGTGCCCTGTCACCCGGAGGCGCGAGGCAGGATGCAGGCGGGCTCTGGGGAAGTTGGAGCCCGTGCCGAGCGGCTGCCGAGAAGCCAGCTGGGCCCTGAGCGACGAGGGGACACGCAGACACGGGGACTCTGCGAGGGGGCTCGTGGGAAGACCAGGGGCTGGACGGGGGTGGGGGAGGGACAGAAAATATACACATTGCAGCAATTAACTAATTCCCTGACCGAAACCCAGGGGGTGAGGCGAGCAGGGGTGCCCGTGGCAGGAACGAGGAGCTGTGAGGGGGTCTTTCCGGGAAGGGAAGGGGGGTGGCACCAGGCCAGAGGGAGCAGCCGCAGCCTGAGCCTGGAAGAGGGGCTGGAGGATAGAGGGGAGGCCAGAGAGCCAGCCTGGGGAGCTGAGAGGAGCCCTGCCCGGCGGTGGAGAGGTGGGGGGGGGGTGTCCAGAAGAAGGGGACAGCGCTGTCATACAGGGGACAGAAGAGCAGGACTCCGAGGTGGGGTGGGGCCTGGCCCAGCGCAGGAAGGGGGAAGCGGGTGTGCCCACCGGAGGGAGGAGCAGGAGCAGGGGATGGGCAGGGCAGCCCCCCCCTCCATGCTAAGGAGGGCGGTCAGGACACCTGAAGCAGGTGGGCCAGCCCCATGCAGCCCCACGAGGCCATCCAGCGGGGTCTCCACTGAGAGCCAGCACGGGCCTCTGCGGGCGCAGGGCAGGGACCAGCACGGGCCCCAGGTCCACCTGTCCGGTACGAAAAGAACCGGACACGCAACACCCAAGACCTCAAACATCCAACACACGGAGTCCCCAGTCCAGATGCGCTGGCTCTGGCACCGCTGGAGAGATCGCCTGCTGAGGGGAAGGGGCAGTAGGGACTCCCGAGGGCTGCCCACCACCCCCTGCCCCTGCTCCTGACCCGGGAGCCCCGGGCCAGGCATTTGAGAGCTTGCCTCCTGGCTGCGTGGTTAGTTTTTCTCAAA